>PVLA01006811.1:0-116290 GCA_004027455.1 Hydrochoerus hydrochaeris
TGGAGTCTCCACCCTCGACTCCATATTGAGCATTACATAAAAACATACACATGTGAACTACACAAATTACAATTATCAGTACAAAACATTCCAAGATCCCCGCGCCTAATTCCCACATGCGGTGTCCTTTTCCTGGAGAAGCGATTGTCACAAGGCGTGGATGGACTAGGACGCGGCATGGACAGAAAAGGGCGCCGCAGCTGAGTGGTACTCCATTGTATAAAAATACCACATCTTTTTTATCCATTTCTCAGTTGATGGGCATTTAGGTTGTTTTAGGTCTGGCTATTACAAATTATGCTGCTATAAACATGAGTGCACATATATTGCTGTGATATGATGCTTTTTAATTCTTTTGAGAAGATACCCAGAAGAGGAATAGCTGGGTTGAATGGGACCTTCAATCCTAGTTTTTTGAGGAATCTCCACACTGCTTTCTGCAGTGGTTGCACCAGCCTGAATTTCCACCAACAGTGGAGAAGGGTTCTTTTCACCCCACAGCTTCTCCAGCATTTGTTATTGCTTGATTTCTTGAGAATAGCCATTTTTCTGGGGGGAGATGGAATCTCAGTGTTGTTTTAATTTGCATCACTCGAATGACTTGAACATTTTTTCATATTTCTTTGCTTTTTGTATTTCTTCATCTGAGGAGTGTGTATTCATCTCAGATGCCCATTTTTAGATTGGGTCTTTAAATCTGGGGGCACGGATATTTTTGGAGTTCTTACATGTGTTCTTGATAGTAATCCTTTGTCTGAGGTACACCTGGCAAACATTTCCTCCCATGTTGGTTGTCTCTTCATTCTGTTGGTGGTTTCTTTTGCTGTGCAAAAGCTTTTCAATAGGGTGAGATCCCAGTTGTTGATACTTTGTGATAGTTCCTGTATGATTGAGGTTTTAGTCATAGAGTGTTTACCTACACCAATGTCTTCGGGAGTTTTATTTATTGAATCTTACAGCAGATTTAATGTTTCTGTTCTAATAGAAAGGTCTTTGATCCATTCTTATTTTAGTTTGGTACATGCTGAAAGATATGGGTCCAGTTTTAATCTTTCAACATGTATAGAGCCATTTTTTCCAGCACCATTTATTTTATTTTATTTTTTACTTTTTAAAAATTTATTTAAAGAGAAACAAAAGCATGTAAAAGGTAGAGATAATACAGAATTCCAAAAAAAAAGATAAACAATAAGAAATCACTAGTTAATAAATTACATATTGTCCTCTCAGAAATGTTTGTTCAAGCCACAAAACTAAAGCATACAAAGTAGATAGTCAGGCAGTGAGAGTGCAAACAGCTACGCATGCATCATTCTCTGCACGGACCTTCACCCTCCAGCACCACTTATTAAAGAGGCTGTCTTTCTTCAAGTGAATGTGTTTGGCACCTTTGTCAAAGATAAAGTGGCTTAGTGTATCTGGAGTTGTTTCTGCATCTTCTAATCTGTTCCATTGATCTTTGGGTCTTGTTTTTTTTTTTTTTTGCCAGTACCATGCTGTTTTTAATCACAGTAGCTTTATAGTATAATTTCAAGTCAGGGATTGTGATGCCTCCTGTCTTTGTTGCCTAGATTTCTCTGTTTCTGTAACCTCAGCACTTAGGAGGCTGAGGCAAGAGGATTGCTGAATTTTGGGATTGTTTTCTCTAATTATGTGAGATATGTTATTGGAATTTTGATTAGGATTATATTGAATTTGTATAACAGTTTTGGAAGTATGGCCATTTTCACTGTACTGGTTCTTCCTACCCAAGAGCATGAGATGTCTCTCCATTTTCTTATATCTTCTTCAATCTCCTTTTTTCAGAATACAATAGCTTTCAATGTAGAGGTCTTTTACATCCTTCATTAGATTGATTCCTAGGTATTTCATTTTTTCAGATGCTGTTGTAAAAGGTGTCATTTCCCTAATTTTTTTCTCTGTCTGTTTGTTATTTGTGTACAGGAAGGGTATTGATTTTTGAATGTTGACTTTGTAACTAGGTACGTTAATGAATTTGTGTATTAAATCTAGAAGCCTTTTGGTGGAGTTTTTTGGGGTCTTCTATGTAGAATATCATGTCATCTGTGAATAATGATAGTTTTAACTTTTTCCTTTCCTATGTTTATTCCTTTTATTTCTTTCTCTTGTTTAATAGCTCCACCTAAAGTTTCCAGGACAATGCTGAATAAGAGTGGAGACAGTGGATATCCTTGTCTTGTTTCTGATTTTTGTGTGAAAACTTTCAGTTTTTGTCCATTTAGTATGATGTTGGCTGTTGGTTCATCATACATGGCTTTTATCAAATTGAGATGAAGGCCATCTATTCCAATTTTCTGTAGTATTTTTATCATGAGTGTGCTGAAATCTGTCAAAAGCTTTTTTTGCATCTATTTATATGACCATATGATTTTTGTTCTTGGCTCTGTTAATATAGTTTATTACATTTATGAATTTATGTATGTTGAACCATCCCTGCATTCCTAGGATGAATCCCACTTGACCATGGTGTACAATCTTCTTGATGATTTGCTGTAATCCGTTTGCCAGTATCTTACTGAGGATTTTTGCACTGATGTTTATTAGGGAGACTGGCCTGCAATTCTTCTTATTTGGATCCTTCTCTGGTTTTGGTATCAGGGTAATGTTTGCTTCCAGGAATTAATTTGGAAGTATTGCTTTCCTTCCAATTTCATTAAAGAGTCTGAGAAGTAGTGGTGTTAGATCTTCCCTAAATTTCCTTTTTTTTCTTTTAAAGAGGATAAAACCAAGGAAAATAAAACAGAAATAAAACCAATCAAAATAAACCAGTATAAGGATACAGTACTTCAAAACCTTATGAAATCAACAATAGTTACCATAATTTCTTTTGTTGTCTTCAAAATGTCTGAAGATACCTTCAGACAAAGTAAAAATTGAACAGAATAGAATAGGACAGAAACAATAAAAATAAAACCAATGAATGCAGTGAAGGACTTTGAAACAAGCCAATAGTAAATCCAAAATGGCTACCATAATATATTTTGCTATCTTTTAAATAGCTGCTTATGCCATCAGATTGAGCATAATCAAACAAAACAAATGAGAATAAAATGCAACCCAGAAAAACAATGAAAATGATATGGTTTCCAGGCGGGGTTCACCTCCTAGTGAGGCCTGGTTCTCTCCCCCCATAGTCCACAAATGGCCTAAATTTCTTGTAGAATTCAGTGAATTCATCAGGGCCTGGACTTTTCTTTGTTGATAGGTTCTTAATTACATCTTTGATTTCTTTTATTGATACTGGGTTATTTAGGATCTTTATATCTCCTTGATTCATCTTTGGTAATTCATATGTATCTAGGAATCTGTCCATTTCTTCTGAACTTTCTATTGTATTAGAGTATATGTTCTCAATGTATGTACTAATGATTTAGATTTCTGTAGGATCTGTTGTGATTTTACCTTTTTTATTCTTATTTGCATATATTTGGATCTTTCCCTCCCTTCTTTTGTTAAGGTTGGTTAAAGAATTGTCTATTTTATTTCATATTTTAAAGAATCAAATCTTTGATTCATTGATTCTTTGTATTATCTTCTTAGTCTCAGCTGCATTAATTTTGTTCTTATCTTTATAATTTCCTTCCTTATATGAGCATTGGTTTAATTTGCTCTTTTTTTCTAAAAGGTTGAGCTTCAACATTAGATTATTTATTTGAACTTGCTGTCTTTTTCTGATGTAGGAATTCACCACTATAAATTTCCATTGTAGTACTACTTTCATGGAATCCCATAATTTCTAGTATGTCTAGAAATTGTAACATTATTGTTTAACTATAGAAAATGTAAAATTATAGAAAATGTAATTTCTTCTTTAATTTTATCTATGACCCAGTGGTTTCTCAAGAGGGTGTTACTTAATTTCCATGTATTTATGAAATTCTTGTGGTTTCTTTTGCCCTTTATTTCCAGTTTTGCACTATGATCTGATAATATGCATGGAATAATTTCACTTTGCATTTACTTAAACATGTTCTGTGATTTAATATGTGGTCTATTTTGGAGAAAGATCTAGTATGCTGCTGAGAAGAGTGTGTGTTCTTTTGTTGTGGGGTAGAGTACTCTTTAGATATCTGCTACATCCATTTATTCAAATGTTTGGTTCAGCACTGGCATTTCTTTGTTGATTTTCTAGTTGTCTTGTCTATTTGTGACAGTAGAGTTTTGAGGTTCTTCCAGTACAGCTGTGTTAGTGCTTAGCTGATTTTTCATATACATGAATTATTTTATATAATTGGGTGTTCTGGCACTTGGTGCATATGTATTTATGATTGCTGTCTCTTTCTCTTGGATTATTCCTTAGTAAGTATATGGTGACCTTCTTTGTCTCTTTTGATCAGTCTTGGTTTGAAATTTACTTTCTCTCCTAATAGAATAACTACCCTGTTTTTTTTCTGAGTGCTTGTAGAATTGTTTTCCATTCTTTGACTTTCAGCCTGTGAATTTCTTTTTGAGTTAAATGTGTTTCTTGAGTGAAGCATGTTGTTGAGTCTTATTTCTTATCTATTCTGCAAATCTGTTTCTTTTGATTTGCAAATTGAGACCATTCATATTGATGGTCATACCCAGTAGGTATTGACTTGTCTTTTTCTTTCTTTCTTTTTTTTTTTGACTTGTCTTTTCAGTATATCATGTTCCTGTTGTTGACTCACTTTCTTTCCCTTCTATTTAATTGCTTGCCTCATTCATTCCATTGAGAGTCTTGGAATTGTTGTCTTTCATTACTTTTGAGTGCTGGTGTGATGGTCATGGATTTCTTCAGGTGTTCTTTATCATGGAAGTATCTTATTTCTCCTTCAGTTTTGCAAAGTACTGTGGTACCTTATTTCATGAACTTGATTCTTTCCATGATCCTGGTTCCAAACTTAATTGGTTGTGAACTAAAAAATTCCTTTATAAGGTCAACATTGAACCTGACCATTGAGTTTGATTATTGTCCAATTCTGTTTGGAACCAGAATCATGGAAAGAATTAAATTCATGAACTAGGTATTGTAATTTTGCAGAGTGCCAAAATCTAGGATGGAGGTTGTTTTCTTTTCTAGCTTGAAATATTTTGCTCTAAATTCTCCTTGACTTAGGGGTTTGGGTTGAGAAATCTGTTGTGATTCTAATGGGTTTTCTTTTATAGATGATTTGTTTCTTTTCTCTAATAGTTTTTGATATTTTGTTTTTGCATTGAATTTCTGGACTCTTGACTATTATATGCCTTAGTGTAGTTTTTTCTGATCAGGGATATATATGTCTCACTTATCTATATGTCAAATTCTTTTCATGCTTGGGAAGTTTTCTGCTGTTACTTTTGTGAACAAATTGGTTTTATGTCCTTTGTGCTATTTTCTAATTTTTCATTCATTCTGATCATCTTATGTTATTCTTCTCTGTATTGCCTGGTGGCTGTTGGATTGATTTTTCATGGTCTCTTGCTATTTTTAAGAAGTCTTTCATTTGATAATTGCTACTGCCACCCTATCTTTTAGATCTGATATTTTATCTCCACATTTGTTGGTTATGCCATGTATACTTTCGATAGAAGTTTTAACCTCCTAGCTATCTGAGTCTTTTTTATGAAATCCATTTCTTTCTTAGGTTGGACATTCATGGTTTCCATCATTTTCCTAAGTTCCTCTATTATTTATTTATTTATTTTTTGCATTTTTTTGAGACAGGGTCTCACTATGCAGTTCAAGTTGGCCTTGAGCTCACTTTGTATCCCAGGCTGGTATCAAACTCTAAGCAATCTTCCTGCCTGAGCCTCCTGAGTGCAGGGATTACAGGCGTGTACCACCATGCCTGGCTTTTGCCTCTATTTTTAAAAAATGTATATCTACTCTAGATTCACTAATGATGTCCTTCATATGGCCATCATCTCTAATTATCTGTGTAATTATTTTTGTTTTGTTTTATTTTTAGAGTCTCATTTATCTACTTTATTATTTCCACTGCACCTTTTCAGAAAGTTTACTGGGTGGCTTTTGATTTCTTTTACCTCAACATCCCTTAGATTTGCTTTGAGTGAGCTTGTGATCTGGGGTTGCATCTTCTTCTGTATTTTCTCATTTTCTATTTTTTGTTCATTTTCTGCACTGATGCTTGTAAATTGCTTAGGTAGGTAGCTTTATTACTAGGACTGAGATCTTTTAGAAATGATTACTTTTCAGAGATGACTTCTAGGCATACCTGCCTTTTGGCCTTTGAGTCTGTCCCAGAATCCTGTCTCTTTGGTTTATTAGGGACAAGAGGTTGCAGCCTGTTTGACCTAGCATCCAGTTCTTTGTTACTGGATTGTAGTATTGTTTATGTCCCCCAGACACTCTAGGTATTGGCACACAAAGCAAATCAATTGATCATAGCAGGTATGTTACCTTGAGTAAAGTAGGTCAATCAGCAATAATAATAGCATCAAACACAGACTGGAAAATGACAAATTGTGATAAGTAATAATTTGCCACTTTTAATCATATATACAAGATTTATAGTTATGTAACAAAAGCTAAGACAAATCAGAAAATTATCAGTAAATATCCACTCCGTAGAGCAATTTTACCCTAATGGGAGAAAATCAAAAGGGAGAAGAGGAAAAAAACAGAGAAATAAGTAAGAAAAAGATTAGAAGCAAGGCTGACGGGCAGAGGAAGATTACAACAAGCTTCAGGAAACTGGTGAAGAAGACAGAAGGGAAGGAAAGAAAACAAAATGAGGAACCAACCAAAATGAACTACAAACAGTGTTCAGCCTCACAAAGAAATAAGAACAGACAAGCAGAGGGGGACCCCCCCCCACCAAAGAATAAAAATAAAAACAAAAACAAAAAAGCAAAAGAAAAAAAGAAACAGAAATTTCTCTATGACTTCAAGCCTGTGGTTGTCTTCTGGGGTCTATAGTTTTGGTCCAATTCAGAGTGTGCCCCTGCTCTTGCTGGTGGACATGGGAGGCAGGCAGAGCCCAGAGCAGTGCCAGATAATCCCTGCAATCGGGCAGCAGGATTAGGGTGTGGCGTTGGTTCCCAGACTTTCAAATCCAGGGAAGTTGACATCCACCTGATGTCTGGTCATGGGTTGAGATCTGAGTGGTTTAGCTTATTGCATTCTGGTGTCTTTTACCAGCTTGTCTACAGCTCCCTGACCATGGATGTCTCCTATGATTGTCCCTCACATAGTCACTCTGGGAGTTTAACACTGGGAGTCCTGAGATGAAGCCAACCTGCGACTGCTCTGAGTCCCAGGCTCAGTTGTCCCCTCCCTGAAATGGTATCTGACCAGGAATGCTTTCCCGGGGACACAGAAGTCATTTGGACTGGAGTCACTCACCAGCTGTTGTAGTGCGTGGCATCCACTGCTCTATGCCACCGGTGTGTTTCTCCCTGGAGGCCCCTAGTGTCATCTCCTTTCACTGTAGGTTCAATCTTTCTCACACCACGAGCCAGGAGATGAGGAGAAAGTACAGGTTTCCTCCCTTTTCCTACGCTATGATCTGTCCCTTTAATTTCTCCATGGGTTCCAATTTCCCTTCAGGTGCTTCCTGAGTCCCAGGGATCTACTGGTTTCCTTCCCCAGGTTGTTATTTTTTAGTATCTGTCTTCTGAATCTTGGAGCGGCTGATTTGCTGCTGCTTACTGCTTTCCCATCTTCCTGGAAGTTCTCTGTCCTGGCATATCCTTTCATCATTCAGATTCTGTATACAGTTAACCAGATCTTTTACGTATCTCCAGCATCACCCTTATAATGTCCCTTACAATTTTCTGTTTGTCTCATTGCATCCATCTTTATAATCTTGGAGCCTACAACAGTGTAGGCTTTATTTTGGTCTTACATACAAATTGAAAAAAATGAAGATACATGATTGAAAGTCTGTATGGCCATTTTTTTAACTGAAAAACCCAGTACACTGGGTGATTGTAGCATGGCTGCATAGCCAGTGATAAATGGTACAAAGGAACTAAAAAGAGAAGAGTTCAAAAATGATGGACACTTTAAAAATGGGATTTGACTCTTAAAATTTCAAGTTAAACTGGGGGATGGTACATGCCTGTAATCTCAGCACCCTAGGAGACTAAAGCAGTAGTTTAAAAAAAAAAGCATTTTAGTTAAAAAATTTTAAGAGCTGAATGATAAGTAGTTTTTTGATTATTCATTGTAGGAATAAGAATTTTTTTTCTTTTTAAAAATTCTGGCTCTGAAGTCACCATCCAGGTGGTTTTTGGTAAATCACTTAACTTCCTGTGCCTCTCTAATTTCTCAAGATGAACTGAAAAATACAGGCATCTGAGAGGGACTGTGATTCTGGGCATCAGGCTTACAATTCATTCTCTTGAATGAGTATGTTCCTGACTAACGTTCCTGTTTATCTTTAGATGACACTGTAGATTACGCCGAGAGGTATATGGAGGAAAATGAGGGATACTTAGATATTCATGATTTTTCTTCAGCCAGTAGTCCACATGTCAGAAAGCATTTTCCAGAGACTTGGATTTGGCTGGACATTGACATGGGGTAAATAGCAATAAACTTTGTTCATGCGTATTTTGCTTGTTTTGTGTTTTAAATAAAGTTTTCACTCTGTCTAATGTTTAAGTACAAATATAGTCTAATGAAGAATTAAGTAAGCCAAGAGGTTTTTGTTTTAGAATCATGTCAACTAAATCTAACTACAGTATTTAATGAAGTCATGTGCAGCCTGTGGCTGCAGAGCACCATCAAGGAAAAGGGAGTCTTTTAAAAAAAGGAAGGAAGATTTTAATTTCTTTAAAGTCTTATAGTTGGAGAAATGGCTAAGAGTCCGTTTGTGACCATGGGAGGGAAGTGCACACCATTCCCTCCTGGACTGTGGGGTATGAGCACACCTCATAAGACACCCCATGAGCCACAGCGGGAAGGGGGCATCTTTGCTGAGCAACCCTGAGCACCCTGGTAACTGAGTAGACAAGTCTTGGAATTTGGGCTGGGGATATAGCTCAGTGGTACAGGCTGTGTCTCAACTGTGTGAGGCCCTGCAAACAAGAACAAAAACAAAAAATAAAACCTTGCAATCTAGATAGTGTCTTATAGTCAGACTTTAAAGAATATCTTAAATCAGACATGAGTTAGATCTCAAACAAACACTATAAAAAAAGTCAGCATTGACAGAGATATAGAGAAAAACCATTTTTGCAACTGAGAAAAAAATTAAAGTTTAGAAATACATATTTTTCCTCTGTACAAAATTTATGAAAATATAGTGGTCATTCTGAAGATATAAACATTGTAGAAAGATTTTAGAGAAAAGGATCTGTATGCAATAGTTTGACCTAGTTTTTGAGAAGTTGGGATCTACTTTTTTATACTGAAATAATATTTAATTTGGATAAACAGATGATACAAACAATTAAAATCCTTTCAAAAAATTCGATTTATTTTGAAGTATGTCCATTCCTGGTTTTGTGATTTTTGTTTGTCTTCACTTTAGACCCAAGATTTATCAAGAATTTGAAGTTACTGTACCTGATTCAATCACTTCCTGGGTGGCTACAGCTTTTGTGATCTCTGAAGACTTAGGTCTTGGTCTAACAACTGCTCCTGTGGAGGTAGCATTTTAAGGGCTGTACATTCATTTCACAGTACTTACTACGAAGCTAAGAATTTCAGCTACTCAGTAGATGTTAAAAAAAATGATTGCTTATGATATTACCATAATTTAGCAGTTTGTAGGCTTTGCCTTTCTGCTTTCTGTATGTTTCAAATTTTAGAATGCGAGCTACATGCAATTACTAGATGTGCTAGGTTCCTGATAAGATTTATTATTTAGCTGATCTAATAACTTCCAATAGTGAGAAAAGAGAAAGAGTGTTTCCATGTGTGCCTTGCAAATCAGAGCTCTTCAAGGTGTCCCCTAGCATATATGATTCCCTCATATCTCCTTGGTCAAATTGTATGGTGTTCTGTTTTCCAGTTACTAAGAGTAGTACAAATGATGATATGTAGCTTAGACCAATGCTGTCATTTCTGATGTACAGTACCTGAAGCCCCCTACTTGTGACAATTCGTGTTGCCTCTTTTACCATCCAAAATGAAATGCATAGAAAGTATAATATACCTACATACATGGTTTCAAAAATTAATATTGTATCCTATGTGAAGTACTAAGGGGAAATAAAAGCAGAAGAATAGATAATAACATAATATGTGTTCCCGGATGTAAGTAGTCAGGAAGCTTAAATGTTTACACTGGGCAGAGCCACCCTGAGTGTACCAGTTATGAATGTAGCTTAATGTACATGTGTGGCGTTTAGTAACTCAGAAACCACTGCCTGTGGTGCTGTAAATTTCTGAAATAATGAGCAACTTTTGATAAAGTTACACACAAAACAAGGTGCAGTGTTCCTTTGATTTACAAATTAGTTGTGTCTGTGAAAAATTCATTGCATGTTGAAAAATGCTTAGAATTTGTGTATAAATTGGAATTGTGTTGTAAGCTCAGAGCATTTAAATGGGTACTTTACGTGAATGTCTACAGAGACATTCAGGAATCATGAAGAACACGACACAGTTCTTTATCAATTAGGGCTCCCTGAGCATGGTAGAACTTCACTTCTGGGTGCCAGTGATACTCTCCCATTTTTTGTGGCAGTCCAAGACACCTTCACAAATCTCCAAATAAACCTCTAGGGGAATTACTGCCACTAGTGATACCGTTGGCTTAAATGAATCCAGGTTTAGCTTCAGAGACAGAGGATAGATTCAGCACCCCCTGCAGTTTCAGCATTGGATCACCAAGCATTGGATCACCAAGCATTGGATCATGTGTGTGTGTGTGTGTGTTTGCACGTGTTTGTGTCAGTATGAACTTCAGTTTTCTTGGTTGTAAAATAGGAGTATAATACCCTTATACAGTTGTAATGATGAAGTGATATAATTTATGATATACTTAACTCCTGGCAGGTGATTAATAACATGTGCTGGTTATTATGTTAAATAACATAAATCAAGTCAACTTGTTGTCATTTGTTTGGGATCAGTTGTTACGTGCTCTTTGTTGATAGACAAGGAGATATTAGTAGGTGGATTTATAAGCTTTACAGTCTTTGTAAAGATTGCTTTTAAGTATGTATAACATGAAGCATTTTGACCAGAATAAAAATATGTATTCACTCTGTTCTTTCCAGCTACAAGCCTTCCAACCATTTTTCATTTTTTTGAATCTTCCCTACTCTGTTATCAGAGGTGAAGAATTTGCTTTGGAAGTAACCATATTCAATTATTTGAAAGATGCTACTGAGGTAATATATTCAAGATTTTGTTGATTGTTTACACCTCAGAAGAAATCATGCAGAGGATAGGTGGTGAAATATTTGGGCAGCTAAGCACGTTCCACATCTCCAGGAGATTAAACATAGATGTACTTTGCCAGGGCTGTCATTAGCATGTCTCCAGCACGGGATTTCCTTGGTAGCCACTGCGCTTCTCTGTGGTCTTGGAGGCCCCCTCTTCTCACTGCCTTTCTGGGCCTGTTTCAGTTGTCCAGCATGGATTCCTGTGAAGACTGGCTGTGACACTGAGCTGCCTTTCCTGAGGAGCCTCTTCTGTTGTGTCCACACTCCCCATGGCTGGACATGTGCCTGTGTCTTCTTAGCCAGTCACTGCCTGGAATCCAGGGCTGAAGTCTGCTGTTTGTGTTATGCCTGCAGTAGTGTGAAACAGATTTTGGTTAAATATTTTCCCCCAGAGTAACTAGGGATGTGCAGTTAGCTTTACAGTGTGAAAATGCTGCAAGTTCTTTAGGTACTATGTCTATACAGTCAGTGTTTTTAAAATTTTAATTAATTGATTATTGATGCTAGGGATTGAGTGCAGGGCCTTGCTTATGCTAAAAACATACCCTACTACTAAGCTACTTTTTATTGTTTAATTGTATTTTTTAATCTAGTCAGCATGATGCAAACAAACAAACAAACAAACAAAAAAATGGAGTCAGAAGGCCAATGGTCTTATTTGCCACTTACCAGTGTATAACTTAATTGTAGTTTCTTCATCTAAAAAAAGGGGAATAATAATTACTATTTACAAAAAATATTTTGAGAAGCAGGTAAAAAAGTGAATTTGCAAACAGTTTGTAAAGTACGAAGCCTAGAAAAATGTTGCTTTTTAAGACCAGGGACTTGGCAAATGTTTTAGAACTAATGTCTGAGTAACACTTTTCTTGGGATAAGTTTTTCAGAGACCCTTAATAGAGGTGGTGACATTTATTCTGTTTGTCTTATGCTTTTCTAAAGGGACCAGTGTCTCCTAGGTTGTTACAGTTGAGTTAGCCTGGCATGATACTAATATTGTAAATAACTTTTCTGTACCAACTTTATTACTCCTTGGAGTAAGGAGAGAACTTATGGTAGAAAGATCAAGAAATGGAGCTAAAAAGTTTCTTTCCCCAGTTATATTGAGGTGGGAGGAAATAAATGAAGGTTTTCCCGATATCCTTTCATTCTCTCCTTAGCCTGAATGTTTGTCTCATCTTTTCTGATTTTGAGTCTCATGGCTTTAATGTGGTGATAGGACAACACTTTACCAAAGAGCATTTATTATTAAAAAAAACCCTTTGGTATTTTTTCCTTCTAGGTTAAGGTAATCATCGAAGAGAGTGACAGATTCGATATTCTAATGACTTCAAAAGAAATCAATGCTACAGGACATCAGCAAGACATTCTGGTTCCCAGTGAAGATGGTGCAACTGTTCTTTTCCCTGTCAGGCCTACACATCTGGGAGAAATCCCCATCACAGTCAGAGCCATCTCACCCATGGCTTCTGATGCTATCACCCAGAGGATTTTAGTCAAGGTAAATATTTGCAGTCTTAAGTAAATAAAATGGAAATACATAATTGAAAATCAAACAAGATTTTTTTTTTTAGTCAGTTAAATTTGTTGGCAAGTCTAGTAGTTCATCACCTCAATCCTCCTGTTCTTGCCTAATGTTTTCTCATCTGTGTGTAAAAATACGATACATAAATGTTTTAGAACTGCTCCATTATAAATGAAAGCAGAAATGCAGCCATAAAATCTCTTTTATGGTCTTTTACATCTACAAGCTATGTTACATGGATTTGCTAAATCATGATCAAGCTGGTAAGTAGATTGGGAATTTTGGAGTTCCCTTGTGTAGGTAGAAGAGATTTTGTAGATTTCTGAGAAGAATTAAAAAAAGACAACTCAGCATAGTGGATAAATACTTGGGTCTAGGATCAGATAGCCCTGGGTTTGAACTCTGCTTTATTAAATATGATTTTGGGTAAGGTATTTAATTTTTCTCTTAGATAACAATGAAATCTACCTCAGAATGTTTTCACATCCCACTTGATCTTCTCTTTTGTCATTTCCATTGCTATTCCATGAAACAGTCTGTGTAATTTAACCAGGAAATATATAGATTTGAAGTCAGAATCAAGAAATACTAAATACTCATCTAGCTGTTCACAAACTACAGATACAATAGGCCTGATACCTGTAATGTCCACACACAGTTCTCTCACCACAGAAACTGAGATGATATTAATTTTGTCCTTTTTTTTTAATAGGCTGAAGGAATAGAAAAATCGTATTCACAAGCCATCTTATTAGACTCGACTAACAGACAAACTACCCTGGAAACTTTGAGTTTCTCATTTCCCCCTGATACAGTCAGTGGCAGTGAAAGGGTTCAGATCACTGCAGTGGGTAAGGACGGAGCATCACCATCTACTGGTTTATTTGTATATAATAATATCTATCGCTCGTCTATTTACGGGTATATTTTCTTATTTATTAGTAATGAGAAGAGATCATAAAAGTTTTTGTTTGTGCCATCCATTGATTCAACAGAATAGCAAGTTCTGCCCCTCAGATTAGCTTCTCTCCATTTTCAGGGCTTATATGGGTCACTTACATTTCTAATAGGCGAGGATGCTGCTTCTGCTTGCAGACCACACACTGAATAGCAAGACCCCACAGTACTGTGGCTGCGGGGTATTTACTTCTAAAGGTACAGCTTCTGGCTTCTGTGGCTCTTGACCTGTAAGGAGTACCAGAATTTTCTGTGAAGCTTTGTAAAAAACACAATGTCAGCCCATTTGGTGGGCACAAAGGAGATTTTGCAGGTGAGGTCTCAGGGTTAAAGAATGCACATGTGCAAGACATTGGCAACAATAGCAGGCAGCATGGAGCAGAGTTGAGCGCAAGAGTGCAAGCCCAAGAGCCACCCGCATCTTTATTGTATAATTCTTATACAGGTTGTCATCTCATGTTTACATTCTTCATAGTGCATGTGTGTTTATCTGTGCTAAGTCAGGGCTGCATAACTGTATTCCACTGTGTGCTTGAGCTAGACAAGTGGGGTCATATCCTCAGGTGTCCTTAGATGCCCCTGAGCTTTGAAGCAGACTGAGTGGTTCCCCACACATAAGTAACTTGAAACCTACTAAATTAGAATTTCTTGGGCTCTGGCTAGGGCTGGTCTATTTTGAAAAGGTTCTATAAGTGGTTCTGCTAAACAAGGGCTGAGAATGATTGCTTGGAGCAGTTCTTGGTGAGGACACAGCAACCTTCACATCTGGAAGCTGCCCACTGATTTAGTCACTTTTCCTAGGTCCTGTCAGGAACTTAAAACTTCTTTCAAATTAAGCACAACTGAAGTTGGAGTCCTCCAGAGAAACAGAACCAACAGGACATATGTAAAGGGAGCTTTATTATGAGGAATGTGCTCATGCCATTATAGAGGCTGAGTGGTCCTGTCATAGGCTATTTGCAAGCCAGAGATCAAGGACAGCTGCTGGGGTGATAAGCTCTTGACTCAAAGTCAAGATTCAAAGTGGAGCTGGTCCTATAAAATCCCAGACATGATGTTCGGACTTCAGCATGAGCCAGGAGAAGTGGCAGGCATCTCCTTTCTTGGATGTGTGTGCTGTTGCCCTTTCTTCCTGGTTTGCTTATGTCTGCTTTATGCCTGAGACCCTCTGTCTTCGTCAGACCATGGATTCAGATGCTCATCTCTTCCACAAACGCTTGAAGACACACCCACAAATAGCATCCATTGGATTCATCAGGGCACTTTGTGGCCTGCTCAAGTTGCCATGTAAAATTAGCTATCCCAAAAGTTTTTTTTTTTTTTGGTAGATCTGTGCTTACAAATAACTGAAGAAGAAGATTTAATTAATGAAATCAAAATGGTGTCTTAGTCTTTAAGGTATCTGAACCTACAGAACTTTTTCGGAGTTCTTTCTTTGAATTTTAAGTTTTAACCAGAAGAGACCTAGAATAGCAAAGGCAATTCTAAGCAGCAAAGCCAAGGCAGGAGGCATCACAATCCCTGACTTGAAGTTACACTACAAAGCTACCGTAATAAAATCAACATGGTATTGGAATAAAAACAGACCTGAAGATCAATAGAATAGACTAGAAGATACAATTACGGGCATACTCAACCACCTTATCTTTGATAAAGGGGCCAAACAGGTTCACTGGAAGAACGATAGTCTCTTTAATAAATGGTGCTGGAAAAACTGGCTATCCATATGCTGAAAACTAAAATTAGACCCATGCCTGTCACCATGTACTAAACTAAAATCTAAATGGATCTAAGATCTAAATATTAAAACAGAAACACTAAACACTTCTGTTGGAAGACAAAGTAGGTAAAAATCTTGAAGACATAGGGGTTGGTATAGAATTCATGAACAAGAACCAAACTGCATGGGAAATACTTCCCAGAATCAATAACTGGGATCATGTCTTATTAAAGTTTCTGCATGTCCAAAGAAATCTCCAGCAGAGTGAAAAGAAAACCCATGAATTGGGAAAAAAAATCTTAGTGAACTGTCCCTCAGATAAAGGAATTCTGTCTTTAAAGAATTAAAAATTAAATAAAGAATTAAAAAAAACAGACCCCGAAATTCAAAGACCCAATCCAAAAATGGGTATCCGAGATGAACACACAGTTCTCAGATGAAGAAATACAAATGGCAAATAAATACATGAAAAAGTGTTCATCATCATTGGTCATTAGAGAAATGCAAATTAAAACCACACTGAGATTCCATCTCACTCCAGAAAGAACGGCCAGGATCAACAAAACTGCCAATAACAAATGCTGGAGAAGCTGTGGGGAAAAAGGAACTCTTCTGCACTGTTGGTGGGAGTGTAGACTGGTGCAACCACTGTGGAGGTCAATCTGGAGATTCCTCAAAAAGCTGGGGTTGGAATTCCCATTTGACCCAGCTATTCCACTCTTAGGCATATTCCCAGAACTGAAAACATCTTACCACAGTGGTATATGTGCACCCATGTTTATAGCAGCACAATTTATAGTTGCCAGATCTTGGAAACAACCTAAGTGCCCATCAACTGAGGAATGGATAAAAAAATTGTGGTACTTTTATACAATGGAGTACTACTCAGCTATAAAGAATGATCACATTGAGATATTTATAAATAAATGGATGCAACTTGAATCCATACTAATAAGTGAAATAAATCAAACTCACATGTATAAATACCATATAGTCTCCCTACTGTAAGAAATGGTAAGAATACATAAAATTTTATGGTAATCATGGCTCACCATTATATTGCTTTGAAGTCTTATGTTTTCATTCATTGGTTGGAATGGTTTTATTCTGTTTTGCTTGATCTTAATATATGTGATCATATGAATAGTTACTTTGAAGACAGTATGGTAGCCAGTGTTGATTTAATATCATCTTGCTCTGAAGTCTTACCATGCTTTTGTTTTTCTATTACCATTGGCTCTATCATGTTGTGTGTTATTGGATTTTAATATCTATGATAGTATAAACAATTTTTTATGGAAAATGAGATAATATAGTAGCCATTGTTCATCATTGTTTATTTGGTTCAGAATGCCTTGTAATACTTTCGTTCTCTTGAGTGGTTTTATTCTATTTTGTTATGTTTGACATTACTGTGTGTAAAGCTAAGCTCAACTATTTCAAAGAAAGAGACGTTATGATAGCTACTGTTAATATCCAATTGTCTTGTTGTGAAGTGCTGTATTGCTTACATTGTTCTGTTCTGATCTGCTTAGATCTGTCCTCTGTTTTTTTATTCTCTTAAAATAAATTAAAAAAAAGAATTTTAAGTTTTATTAATGCATATTGGTAGTACAGAAAGATTATATCCATTGTGTGGAGTTGGTAACTTAAATCTCACTTTTTTTTTTTTTTTTTTGGTACCGGGGATTGATCTCACGACCTCGCATTTGCCAGGCAGGTGCTTAAGCCACTGAGCTAAATTCCCGGTCCCAAATCTCACTTTTTGACATGTAATGCTTTTTATGATTGTCACAAAGAAACAGTCCCTAAACAGAGGGCTTTAATTGAAGCCCTAGATATAATTTTTAAAAGGAATTAAGCTTTCTGTTTATGGGAATTCTGATTAAGCATCTCCCAAAGCTTTGGGATAGGGGGAATATAGTGCTTGCACAAGGACACACACACACACACACACACACACACACACACACACACACATATCCATGCAAAAATCCTTGAAGATTAAATGTATACCACCACTTCTTAAATAAGAATGAGTGTATCTGTGGTCATTAAAATACTCTTGAGATTTAATATTTATGCTTAATATATTTTTACTTTTTTATTTTGAAGAGAATAAAACAATAAAATGGAACAAAACCGAATAGGGAGAACAACATTGGATTTCAAAAACATGACTGAAAGAAATCCCCCATAGTTGCTATATTGTATCTTGTTTCTTGTATTGTATATTGTATCTTGTTACCCTCTAAACATATGCTCAGACCACCAGCTTTAGGCCTGCAATGTCAAACAATACAAGCATGAATTTGTTTTTGTACTTCAGTTGCTCTGATCCCTCTGTTCCTCCATCGGCTGGTTCCCTACCTGGGGGAAGGGGAGGGCGCTCTTCCTGGCTCCCAGCCCACTCACTGGTTGGCTCACAGAAGGGGCGGTTGACTTCTTGGTTCTCCTCCTAGCCCACAACTTTATGCTTAATATAAAGAATAGATTTTTCAAGTTTTGTTTCCATATAAACCGATTTTGAAACTCAGAATATATAAATTTTAGCTTTTTTCTTTGGATTTTTGAGATTTTAAATGTGTGGTTTATTTTGAATACTAAATATGTGACCTGCAGTGGCGATAATGTGACTGTTTCACTTTTGGCATCTAAAGTTGAAGATATGCTGGTGGAGCTGTAGCCTGTTCATTTGTTTCTTATATAAATTACTTTCGAGGATCAGATTTTGGTAGATATTTGGACTTGACATTGTATAAGTTTTTAGTTGAACTGCATCGAAGAATATTCTTTTACAACTTAACAGTAGTGGGATCAAAAGTAGAAACTCAGCCTCTATACATCTTAACTTTTATTTCCTTGAGCAACGGTATTAGAACGTGGGTGGAGAGTCTTTTAAATGTGTGTTTTGTTTAATTGTAGATTACCAACTTTGAAGAACATTCCTAATCTTTTTTGATGCCAAAAGTCATTGAAAACTTACATTTCATACTTTGTGTTGCACATTATAAAATACTTGCTTTTTTTTTTTAAAGTTTTTATCGGTATCAGGGATCAAACTCACGACCACATGCTTGCAAGGCAGGCGCTTATGCCACTGAGCTAAATCCCCAGACCCAAATATTTGCTGTCTTAAGAAATACTGTTTCCCAAGGACTTATAGCACATTAGTAAGCAATTGGTATAAAGTTATGTTTGCATGAAAAATATAATAAAAACATTTATTTCCTGTATGAGAATCATGATTCCTAATAATCAATTCTTGACATTCTTTTCAAGATTTAAAAAAAAAATTTACTTAATATGTATATGTCATATCTTCAACTGAGCTAAAAGTAATTTACTACATAATTTGCAAGTTCAGTACCCTTGCATTGTTATTTTTTGGCCATGTAATCTGGTGTAAAGTTTCTATAGTGTTCCCATTCACATGTGCCAGATTTGTTCTGTATGGAGTGGAAAACTCTTTGCCACTGGCAGGTAAGTTGTTAATCATGTCTACCAGTGACCGGGATGTCTTGTGCTTGCAGGAGACATCCTTGGTCCTTCCATCAATGGCTTAGCCTCACTGATTCGAATGCCTTATGGCTGTGGAGAACAGAACATGATAAATTTTGCTCCAAATATCTACATTTTGGATTATCTGACTCAAAAGAAACAGCTGACAGATAATGTAAGAGAAAAAGCCCTTTCATTTATGAGGCAAGGTAAGCATTTTAGAAGTACATTTTTATTTGTGCAAATTTGTGCAAAAAAAGTCTGTTCTCTTTTGAGGCAGGGTTCACCCGAGATGTACGGTATCTCAGAGCAGTTGGATTTGTCTTAGTAGGTGATGGGGCTCAATGGTGCTGAAATGTGCTAGGCAATAGTTCACTGACTCTTTTAGGGGTATGCTAGCTGGCTTCTGGAGCAGTTTGTGTTCTAATAAGGGATCTGAAACTAAAAACTGTAGAAATGTAAAGGAATGAGCGATCACTTATTTACTGGATATTTGTGTAGAATCTCCAAGTGCCAGGCTCAGTTCTAGTGCTGAGGAACAGAGGAGGTCAAGCCTTTCCCTTCAGGGAATTTTACTGGAGGTGAGGACTTGCTCTGTGCATTTAAAGTGCCCAGCTGATGGGGCTTAGAGAGATGTTTGTGTGAGAGACCTGCAAGCACCTCAGAAAATGTTACCCTGGTGGTAACTGTACCCTGCCTCCCTGAGAGGTGGAAACTGACCCAAACCCAGAATAGTCAGCCACTTGCTAACAGTAGCAGTTAGCTGTCTGTGTCAGGCATGTTCTGGTCACTCCCCACCTAACATCTCAGTGCTCACAGTAAGTGTCAGCGTGATACTGTTTCACAGAGCTGAGGTACAAAAGAGTTGGTTAAGTTTCTGCCTATG
The DNA here is from genome assembly GCA_004027455.1 of Hydrochoerus hydrochaeris. Classification (NCBI taxonomy): domain Eukaryota; kingdom Metazoa; phylum Chordata; class Mammalia; order Rodentia; family Hydrochaeridae; genus Hydrochoerus; species Hydrochoerus hydrochaeris. The sequence goes on from PVLA01006811.1 coordinate 19,912, forward strand.
TGATTTGTGTTATGTGTTCTGTTGATGAGACTCATGAGGATTTGGAGGGTTATACAAAATGATTGGAAAAATCACATGGTGTAATTTAAGAAACGTATAGTGCAACTCTTTTTAATTCCTAAGCTTTAAAGAATTTCTTTTCTTTCTTTCTTTCTTTCTTTCTTTCTTTCTTTCTTTCTTTCTTTCTTTCTTTCTTTCTTTCTTTCTTTCTTTCTTTCTTTATAATGAATGAGTCATATGCCAGGAGAGGCTAGCCATTTTGCTGACTTTTCCGCAGAATTGGAAAGCCTGGGAAAGACACCATTTTAATGTGAGCCTTTCTTCCAGGTTTTCTTATGGTGCAGAGACCTATTTATTCTAAGCTAAAATCTTGTAATAGTAGTAATAAGTAACACTGTTTAAAAGCTTCAGTTAATTCTCACAATAGGTGTATTACTGTTTTCATTTTATAGCTGAGGAACTCCAGGTGAAGTAACTCACCTTTGGTTACCCCAGGTGCTCAGGCTGGGCCCATCCTCTTCCACAGCACACCACAGAGTAATTCTACTTTGTAATTTCCCAGGTTGTTAGAAGCAGTGGGATAGAAGAGGACCAGGAATTGTGTCAAGATATTCGAGTCCTGCCAGTGTGCAAGAGGTCTCCATGGAGTTTGATAAAATGGGAGAAGCGTGGGGTCCTGGGCGGAAGGAGAAACTGAGGGTTAGAATCTGTGGTTGCTCACACCAGTGTGAGCTGTAAGGTGTGGGATCCAAGAAGATGAGTGGGTATCATCCAGAAACCTTCCTGGAATAGGGTGCTGCCAACAGAGGCTGAGTAACCATCATGGGCCATGTCAGGGACAGAGTGGAAAATGAAACTAGGGTTCAGAGTTTGGGTCAAGTGTGACCTGAGTTCTGATGTAAAGAGGGAGAGGTATATTTCCTCAAATTAGTGCCAGGCAGGCCCTGCCTGCTCTGGGGCTGCCTCTCAACCCTGGGAAGTGGTTAGCTCCTATCTTAGTTACTTTCCTCATTGCTGAGATAAAATACCCAACACCCAAAATTAAAGGAGGAAAGGTTTATTTAGCTCACAGTTTGTAGAAGTTTCAGTCCATAGACGACTGGCTCCAAGACAGGGTGGCACATGGCAGAGGGGAATCACAGAAGAGAAACAGTTATGGCACCCACAAGATAGCACAAGCAACAGGAGAGGAGGGGATGAGCCTCTTTCTGTCCTTTTTATTATGTGTAGGCTACCTGCCCCAGGGTGGGAGTGGCACTTACACCCTTAATCCCTGCCAGAACTGTGCCAGACCAAACTGAACTGATTTCCTAATGACACACGTTTGATGCCAGCACCACACACTCTAGATTCAGCCATTTCTGAAAAGCCCTCCCCTCCCTTTCCTTTCACTTTTTGAGTCAGCATCTCCTCTGTAAACCAAGATAGCCTGGACCTCAAGAGCGTCCCACCTCAGCCTTCTGAGTGCTGAGGTCACAGGTATGTGTCATGCCTGATTCTTCTTTTCATCAGTCAGGTTCTATTTTCCTCATAGTGGCCTTAATGGGCCTTTCTCTTTAGTAACTCTTAGTCACATCATCACTTCAATTCTTTTCTTCACTTAACGTTAAGATCATCATCTGTCTCCTGCATTGGAAGGGAACTCTTGACTGGGGTGTGTGTGTGTGCCTGGTTTCATCTCCTTGCTGCATCCCTGCTTGGATACCTCAGTGTGTGCAGAGTGGATGGGTGAGTTGTAAGTACAAACATCTTCCATCTTCAGGCTTTATTTTCAATTATGAGCAGACACTAATGATTCCATCTTCCCTTGGCATGTTCTTATCAACCAGAAAACGTTAGCGGTGGCTTCAGTGTGGTCCTTTTGGAGCTGGCGAAGTGGCTGTTGAAAGTCAGCAAAATGGAGCTCCCCGAAATACATCACCTCACGGGCTGAACCAAAGTTCATTTCAGAGTGGTGCGAAAGTTTCCTGTGATGACACTTTTCATTATGAAATCAGTGTCTCATTTCAGAGACTTACTATTTTCTTTTGCCATAACATTTGGCAAAGTTCTTTGAATATAGTGTAGCTTTTATTTTTAAAGAAATTAAAGCGGCTTTAGTATGAGTCATATTATTTGTCATTTATGAGCAGCACACTGTTTACTTGACTCATACTTGGCCCAGGAACCCTGTAATCTAACCCATTTGTTTTTTGGTCAAAGCAATAGCTACATCTTTGAATGAATTATGTTTTGTTGTTTAAAAAAAAGTTAGAACCACAAAATAAAAAATATTTCTGATAAGGATTGAAAATCCTGAAACTGTTAATTGAAGATTTAAATCTTGTGTTTTTCTCAGTTATTTGAAGCATAGTACCTGCAAGCTCAGTTTTTCAAGAGAAACTTCGACCAAGAATAGTTGGAAACATGTATTTTCTTTGTGGAAACAAAACAGGGAAAAATAAGCTTTAGGAGTCAGATGCTGGCTTTGCTGTTAAAAGTGTGACTGGAGGCGATAGTAACTATACATTCTGTAAACTCTCCTTCTGTATTTCACGTCATAGAAAGTAAGGAGATTGATAATTGTTACTTTTCTTTTAGTAAATGGAACATTTTTGTCAGCTTTTGCCAGGGAAAATGCTTCATATAGTCGCGAAAACCTGACAAGACTTTTTTTTTTTACGTTCAATTTTGATACTTGAGGTAAAAAAATTTAATTATGTTCTGAAGATATTATTATTATTATTTTTTCTGTGCTGCTTGGGATGGAACCCAGAGCCTCAAGCATGCTAGGCAAGTGCTGTACCACTGAGCTACATCCTGGGCCCCAGAATGTTACTTTTTGAATTATTTTTATAAGCAATACTTTCTCTTTTATTATGGTAAAGTCTAAAGATTTTAAAGTCATTGTTAGTCTAAAGAAAAGTCATGACCCACGGAAGTATGTATTTTATTTGACCCTTCATAGGCATCAGTTTCTGGATAATTATTCTAACAGCCTCTTGACTTTTTCTGCATTTCAAATTTCAGCAGTGTACAATTCTGATACAATACTAATACTTTTCAAACTCAAGAGCTGTGGACAAAACTATTAAAAAAAACCCTGGGTGTTGAATTCATGTCCTTTACACCGAGTTATATCCCCAGTTTTTAAAAAACATTTTGAGATAGAGTCTTGCTAAGTTACCAAGTTGCCCAGGCTGAGCCTGAAGTTGTGATACTCCTGCCTCAGCCTCCCATAGTGCTGGGATTACAGTGTGTGCCATCACACCCAGCTGTATAAAACTATTGATTTAAAGCTGGTTCTCTTATTTCTTCATAAACTTGGAGAAAGCCATGCTTTTTACTTTCTCGCCATCTTGATGTAGTCTCCTACTTGGGTAACGACGCTGGAATGCTGAATTTTAAAGCCAGCAGGCTTCATAGCTTTGTGTGCAGTCTCCTTTGCTGCATGGGGAATCAGGCCTGATACTCTGGGAAGCTCCGAGGGACAGATAGGTGAGGGTTCCATAGCTGAGCATGCTAGAGATCACAGGGTAGCACAAGGAGGGAAATCCTACGGCAGACTCCCACAAAAAGCCCCAGAAATTTTCCTCCTGAGGTTTGCTTGTTGCCATGGAAGCAGAGTTGGAGGTTTGGGGTCAGCTTCTATCTAAAAACATTTACTCCATAGCTAGAGATTCCAGGTGGCTCCTTTTCCCCTGGGCAAACTGCCCCCAAGGGAAGGATGGGGCTGGGCTGGCTGTCAACATGAACATGGATGTTGGAGGCCGGCCACCTGCAGGGCTATTTCCATAAGCATCATCTCATGTCATGAACTCAGCTAGCAGTCTGCAGGTTTTATACCACCTCATACTTGGAGCTGCAGCTGTGGTGGGGTGGGGCTTGGAGGTGTGAAGTTCTCCTGGCATTGTTGGTCCTTTCCTGAGGGGCCTCCTGCACGGATGGAGACCTGGACTCCCACTGCTGTCCCGCTCTCCAGTCCTCTGCTCTCCTGCTGGGTTGAGTTTGCAGTTACTGGTGGATTTAGTCTTGAAGGAGTTTGTCTCAGCCTCTTCTGCTTTTTGGCTGTCTGTGTGTGGAGTGTGTGGATAATTATTCTGATTCCCTGTGATCCCTGATTGCCTCAGACAAATAAAAAGATGGATCATTCATACATAAATAGTAGAAAGACATCTCTGAATAACTTGAAGACAGTGTTTTTAGAACCAGATCTTGTCTGACCTACATTCACTGCCTATCAGTTGTGCGACTTTGCGGGTAGCACTGGTGTCCTCTGGGTACCAGTGTCATTACTGACAGAAAGGGGGCCTTAATAGCATCTGCATCTGGGATTGCTATAGGAATTACTTGTTATTTCCTGAAAAGGACCTTTAACAGTTGTTGACACCTAATCAGTGTTGAATGAAAGTTGGCTGCTACTGTACTGTATTATTTTTAGGTGGTGCTAGGGGTTGAACTTGTTTTATTTAGCATGTCAACAATGCCCCTCTTCTACTGCTGGCCTAAGAATAGAAAGCATTTTTACTTTCTGTTTTGTCCTTAAACTTTATTATACCATAATTAGTAGTTCTCTCAGGCAGCAAACAATTTTAGGTGAGTGGGGATGGAAACCACTGTGGGATACTAGAGAGTTAAGTATAACCTTGCCTTTATTTTGCTTGCTTTCGAAGAGTAGAAGTGTCATCAGTGCGATAGTATTTTGAGTTTAATTTGGGGATCTGACAGTTCTTATTTTTGGTTTCTGTTTGCAAAGTGCCAGCATTTTAAATTTGCTGTGACATGTAACATAAAGCGTACTCAGAATTAAGTGGTGATTCTTTCCTTTCCCCTTCTCTCTATGCATATTTCCTCAGTATGGAGCCATTCTTAGAAACTTTCATTCATGCACGGGGACTCCACTGAATATCAGTTTTTGTGTCTTCAGGTTATCAGAGAGAACTTCTGTATCAGAGGGACGATGGCTCTTTCAGTGCATTTGGGAATAGTGATCCTTCTGGGAGCACTTGGTAAGTGTTTTCGACAGTCAGATCTGGATAGTGGGATGAGCTTTTACTAGATCTTCGTGACAGTGAAGGTGACACACATGGCACTATATATAGGTTTAGCAGCTGCTTTTCCCATAGTCTGGCTTTAAAAGATACTTTACATTTATTTTTGGCGTTTTGAGACAGGGTCTCAACTATTTTAGCTGGCCTTGAATTCACTATGTAGCCCAGGCTGGCCTTGAACTTGTGGCAATCTTCCTGCCTCAGCCTTCTGAGTGCTGGGATTATAGGCGTGTGCCACCTTACTTTGGTAAAAGATATTTTTTTAAAACATAATTTTTTAAAAAGTATGATTTTGAAACATGATCACATCAAATGATTTTTGCTTAGAAAATGCAAATCATAATTACTCTTTTGTATGTGGGCGAAGCCATGACAAAAATACCTAATGATGATGGTGGAGTTGATAAGGAAAACTGGTCATTGCGACATTGTTCTTTCCACATTTTCTGAAGTTGTTAGGGAGGATGTTTTGTTATTTTGGTCTGTGTGGTCTCTTTAAAGTTGTATTATTTGACAAGCAAACAGTGATGGAATTAAGCAGTGTACACCCAGAGTTTTGTCCTGAATGGAGTTTCTAAGTAACCACCATCTTCAGTTTCATATTCCAGAGTTGGATGGCCCAAAGTGTCAATCAGCTTTCCATTTTGGTGGCATTCCAGAGGTGATCAGCTTACAAAGGAAAAGCTTGACTTGGGGTCCCAGTCCTCGGTCAGTGGCCCTGCTGGCTTGGGCCTGTAGTGAGGTCACACAACATGGCAGGAGCCAAAGTAGAGTAGACCACTTAACCCCATGGCTGGAAAACAAAAGAGAAAGAGAAGGAGTCAGGGTCCCCAGATACCTCTGGGAGGCACATTTCATTGATCTAAGGACTTCTCACAAGGCTTACCTCTTAAAGGACCCGCCACCTCCCCAAAGCATTGTTCTGTAGACCTTTAGGGGACATTCAGGATCCAGACTATAGCACTAACTGTCCATCAGTCCAGACTAGGTGTGCTGGGTGACAAGCACTTCCTAAATCATAGCAGCGTGTAAACAGCGGTTTGTTTCTGGCCCATGCTGCATCTCAGTGGAGGTCGACAGAGAGACTGCAGTCTGTGACTATGGAGCCGCTGTCGCCCCTTCTTAGCAGGAGGCTCCAACTGCACAGCCTTGAAACTTAAGCCTGAATAATCTGGCACTGGCATTTGGGGCTTTAGATTCACTTTATCATTGTCCCAGACACTCACATGGTTGTGCCTAACATTAAGGAGCCAGGGACGTGAATTCCTCTGCATAACAAAGTAAAAGAGAACTGGGTATTGTAGAGTATTCATTATGTTTACCACACTAAACGTTTTATGAGACAGATCTGCTTCAGATTTTCTCATGTCAGGAGTCGGGATATGGATCCATAAACAGAAAGGTTTCTTTTGTTTCATTGCTTAACATTCTTTTTACTTTACTATACGTTTTCATCAGGTTAGCAAACATTTTCCTGTAAAGGGTCAGATACTCAATACTGCAGACATAATGGACCAGAAAGAATCTAAGTTGCATAACCTACCTTCTTTCCCTCCTGCTCTCTTGCTTCCTTCTTTCCTTCTCTCTGCTCGTTTCTCTACTTCCATCCTTTCCCCTCTTTTCATTGTTTTCTCCATTTGGAAATCATTGCTGGCTGTTGGGGGGTTGCCCTGAGCTAGACAGGTTTGGACCATATAGTCCTGTAGGAAAGAAAAGTATCCATTTTCCTCACTTGAAGCTCTACAGTTTGCTTGTAAACTGTGTGTACTTCATCTGTGCTTTGGGCCTGAGTGGAAAGTATGTGGGATCTCCTCTGGCAGATGGATAGAACAGTCTAAAGATGTGTAATCTTGGACAATTTATTGAACTCTCTTGGAGTGTCACATTTTCAGTCTATAAAAGAATGGTGTGGGGTTAGATGACTTCTAACTTCCTTTCCAAATCTGATCTTTGGAGGGGACCCAAAAGCCTTAGCCAGGCTCAAGTGGAACCAGGCCCACCTGTTAAGCTGGGTGTTATGTTGTCTTTCTTCTTTTGCATTTTTTCAGATTCTACCTTTGGTGAGTTTTCTGATGGGGAAGTTTTTGCTCAGTATCAATTTGGAGTGTATTTGTAATGTGTACTTTATGTATTTTTCTCCCTTTCACCAAGGTTGTCAGCTTTTGTTTTAAGATGTTTCCTTGAAGCAGATCCTTACATACATATTGATCCAAATGTGCTACACAGAACGTATAATTGGCTGAAAGGACATCAGAAATCCAGTGGTGAATTTTGGGAACCAGGAAGAGTGATCCATAGTGAACTTCAGGGTGGCAATAATAGTCCAGTGACACTCACTGCCTATATTGTGACTTCTCTCCTGGGATACAGAAAATATCAGGTACTTCATTTTTAATAAATGATAGGTGGGAAAGTCTAGGAAGGCAGATCTTGATGGGTCTGTCAAATATGGGTCTGGAAACTTGAAAAAAAAATTTTTTTTTTAAAAACAGAGTTTTTCTGTGCAGTTCTGGGGCTGGCCCTGAACTCACTTTGTAGCCCTGGCTAGCTTTGAACTCACAGCAGTCCTTGCCTCAGCCTCTCAAGTGCTGGGATTATAGGTGTGTGCCATCATACTTGGCCCTGGAAGCTTTTAAAAGGTTTTAAAATTTTACATTGCATTTGAAATCTAAATTTGGGTACCCTCTGCTTTGTATTTATGGCCATATTCCAAAAGCTGAGGATAAGAATATTAACTCACTCTCCTAGAGTAGTAAGAGGATTCCAAAATGCTTTATAATATAGGTATTGTACCTTTATTGGTAGTAGAAGTCAAGACATACTATTTTTTTTTATAGGAAAGATGATTTTTTAGAGTTTAAGAATGTTTAGGGGAGTTTCTTTAGAAATGGCTCGCCAATCAAAAGTATCCCAGGTCCATCTTGCTTGGAACAAAGCATTGGATGAGACCAAAGGTGCCAAACGTTTATTTGAACAGTGAGGGCTGAGTGGGTATGGGAGAAACCAACTCTGTAAGGTGAACTTGGACCGAAGAAAGAAAAAAGAAGGTAAACGCAAAGATCAAAGTACACCCCATCTGTGCTATCCTGGAAACTCAAAACGGGTTTACTGTGATGGCCACTCTTCTTGTTTGCAGACCAAAGCTGAGGGGAAATCTCGAGAAGGTGTGCATACCAGGTCCTGGCGTTGCCCTGGAGTCCTGTAATTGATAGGTCCCCTCCTTTCCCTTGGCCAGCTCTGCCACACCCTGTCTTCTATACCAAGAACGTGTTCCAGCAAGTTGAGGTTGTGAGGGAGTTGTTTTTTTTTTACATTTTTACAGTATCTTGGAACAATTGCAGTGTCCACTTTAGTGCAAGGTACCCACACTCTCTGAAAAGCCTGTCACATGGGCATGGGTGCAAGGTGAAGATGAGTATATGTGGAAAGTTGTGCTCACGATCCTAATTTTGTTTCATAGCTGTCCCAGTGTTTGATTCCTTACTGTTCACTTCACCTACATTTCACAGTTCATTCTCTCTGCTAAGCTTTTACTAGCCCAGCACTGGGCTCACAGAAGATGAACTTTTCTCTAAATTTAGAGATTGAATATCTGAGATTCAATATGCATAATCTTTTTCTCAAGCTAGTTTTCTGCTTTCATCTGAATTAAAGGTACTCAACGCGATAAACAATGACAAAATCTACACTTTTTAATACCTTACTGTAGCTAAAGAATGGGTCTTATCTCATTGTAACTGAAAAGCAGTATTATTTTCAAAATGCATGGCTACTCTTTAAATATCAATGTGTGCTATGAATATCCATGGCCTGGAGCCAGGTAGGTGCTTAACAGACACTGAAATTACTTTTTGAGTGAATGTTCAGATTTTTTGAATGATGTTTAAAGTCCATTTTATTTTAATATGAGCTAATGGGTTTTTTGAATAATAAAATATGTATCTTCTTCTTCCAAGCCTAATATTGATGTGCAAGACTCTATCAGCTTTTTGGAGTCTGAGTTCAGTCGAGGAATTTCAGACAATTACACTCTAGCCCTGGTAACACATGCACTGTCCTCAGTGGGGAGCCCTAAGGCCTCGGAGGCTTTGAAAATGCTGAACCTGCGTGCAGAGGAGGAAGGTAAAGGAGGACCGGGCTGAGGTTGTTAGACTCTTTATCCAGGTATGAAGTTGATTGTATTATGTGTTTGGAAATGAAAAATGAACTGTAGAGGGAGATCAGGAGGGGCCAGTGGGTTCCGATGCCTGGAGCTCCTGAGGAGTTTTGTACAGAATTGCACAACTAGGAGTCTCCCTCTTTAAGATACTTTCTGTCCTACATAGTGATTCTTGAGTTTCTGATGCCATTCCTTTTTTCTTTTTCTTGGGTACTGGGAATCGAACTCACGACCTTGCGCTTGCCAGGAAGGCACTGTGCCACTAAGCTGTATCCCTGCCCCTGATGCCATTTCTGCTTTGACAGTCTTTTGTGCTCCCTGAGACCCTGGGTTCTGGAGGATTTGGGTTCCAGTTCTGTTTCTGCAGCTTGCCTTTGTGAGCTTCAGTTTCGCTGTCAAGCGGAGTAACACCTATGTTAGGGTTGCTGTGAGACTTAAATAAGGTAATATGCAAAACCTGCTTCATAGCAAAAGCTTGAAAATAGGATCTAAATGCAAATGTCAAAAACTACTAAATACAGTAGTGTGTGTGTGTGTGTGAATCTTTTTTTTTGAATGGGAGCTGCTTTTGTGTCACAAAGGCACAAAAAGCACAGGTATAGTTATTCCCAAAGTGACCTCTGTAAAGTAGCCAGGGGTCCAGGTGTGTGTGTGTGTGTGAATGAGGGGCTTTCAATGATGTCCTCTGTTCCAAAGTTCTGTTCATTCAAGAAGGGGCAACTGTAGAAAGTGCTTAGAAATGTGAGGCTATTGGAAATACTATATTAATATTAACAGGAATTTAGACAGAATCCTTATTCCATGTCCCAGTGCTGAAGACTGGATAATTACTGCAGAATCCCAAGTGATCCTTGGCTTTGTGGGATGTCACATTGCGTTGAGGTGCAATTGCCATCAAAGTCCTGGGGACGCTACATGGGATGGTGGTCTGGGGCCAGAGCGGGATTATGTCCAGGAAGGTTGGCGACTTGGCCAGTGTCCCTCAGGTTTTTTTGTGGGGAAGGAATTGCTTGAATTTTTTACACCTATAACTTCATCTTTCAGACGATGAAAAAGGGAGCAGTTTGCCAGAATGTGAGAGCTGGTTAGTGGCAGATCTGAGGACAAGATTCTTTCTCATGCATCCTAAACTACTTTGGGGATGACTGGCTTAGATAAGCTATACACTTTATGTTGGAAATACAGTACTTTTTATTTAGAGTTGTTTTGTCTTGAGGCAGACATACAGAATTTCTCTTGGGAAAATATTTTAATTAAAACATCCTCAAGTACAGGCAATAGGAAGAGGATGATATTTGTTAAGTTGTAATAGTTTGAAAAGTGACATGCATATAAGTGAATGTTCCAACGCGTGCATGTGGTGTATGAGAATGCTCATATCCTTGCTCGGCCTGTGTGTGTGCACAGATAAAATGTATTTTCATCTAAGACAGAGAGGGTTTGGCCCTGGAGGGCTGTTTAATGTTGACTGAATGCTGTTACCTTTCTCCTTCAGGAGGTGAGAGGTTCTGGGTGTCACCTGCGTCTATGCTGTCCCAGGGCTGGCAGCCACGCTCCCTGGACATCGAGGTGGCGGCCTATGCCCTGCTCTCCCACTTCCTGCTGCGCCAGGCTCCCCAAGGCGTCCCTGTTATGAGGTGGCTCAGCAGGAAGAGAACCAGCTTGGGAGGCTTCGCATCCACGCAGGTGAGAGATGGCGGTTGATTTTCCCACTTCCACTATTGACTCGTAAATTTAGGAATCATATGGTTTTTTAAAAAATGACTTCATAAAGTTACTTAGCAGTTTATAAGTTAAGTAACTTAAAGATTTAAGGTGATAATCTCGATGTTTTTCTCATGTGAATTTCCTGTCTTATACTCACATGGAGTCAGTTGGGTCCTCATCTGTTGTAGCAATTGGGCACTTGTGGAACTGATTTAAAGTAGATGCTCAGGTCCCCAGGAGGACACCTCAGAGCTTCTCGTGTGTTTTACATGGAGGAATCAGCGACCACCAGGAAGGGTCTGATCTTTAGGTGGTGGGTGTAGAGCAGGTCCTTGATATTACTGAGCTCGCTCCTGAGACATTTTGATATACCCCTGTGTGCACAACTGGTTTTTCCTCTCAACAGGACACCATTGTGGCCTTAAAAGCCTTGTCCGAGTTTGCTGTCCTAATGAATACAGAAACAACGGGTGTCCAGGTGACGGTGTCAGGGCCGAGTGCACCACGCCCCGTGAAGTTTCTGATCCATACACACAACCGCTTTCTCTTTCAGACAGCAGAGGTAATAAATGACTGTTATTTAAAACTCCATGTGGATGGGTCTTTATATTAGAATTCTTCCTTCCTCTCTTTTTCTTTTTTCCTTCCTTCCTTCCTTCCTTCCTTCCTTCCTTCCTTCCTTCCTTCCTTGCTTCCTTCCTTCTTTTCCTTTTTTCCTCAGTACTGGAGATTAAATTTGTGATCTTCCTGCTTCAGCCTCCTGGCGTGCTTTCTTCCTAATCTAGTGGCTTCAACAAAGACTTGTTCTCAGAGCTGTAGGGAGACAGGCAGGGAGGGCTAGGGATGGTCTTCTCTGTTGAGTTTGCTGATCTCAGGTTAGGGGAGGAGATGAGAATTTTGGAAAGACTGGTGGAAAGGAGACAACACGGGCACTACATTGGGATGGGAATAAATACCCGCTGAGTTCCTGTTCTTCATGCTATGCTAGGTTGCTTTAGATAAGAAATTGCATTTACTTCTCAGGCCAACTCCAAGGCAAATACTTTTGTTGTCATTGTTGACATAAAATGAGGCTAAGAGAGGCAGGGAACTTGCTGAAGGTCATGTTTCTAGCTGCACCACATATCCTGGAAAAAGTTGATAGAAGCAGAAGTAGAATTCTCGCTTTAAAGTGCAATAAGGGGATATACCTGTCCATTACTTTATTCTCTTAGCTACACTTGGGAGATGAGGCAATGGGTGAAGGTGACAACTTCAAGGCTTGAAACTGAGGAAGAGGGTGGTGGCAGAGGACAAGGAGGAAAAGCCAGGCACAGTCCTGATGCAGGGTCTCTGTTTTCCCAGGAGGGCACACGGTCAGCCCTGACTAAGGGAGGCCGGGGGAGGGTGTGGCTTTTGTCTTGTATCTCCCCTGCTTTGGCCTCAGTGGGAGGACGTACGGTGAGCAGCGCTGCTGGGTCTCCTCTCCCAGAGGACAGAGGTGAGCCGGCTCAGAGGGGTCACTCTTCTTAGCCCTCACTGCGCTTGGCTGCTTGGCTGCTCGGCCCATGGCTCTGCCCTGTAAATCATCAGAGCTCCAGGCATTCGCTGAGAGCTTCTTCCCCCTAATGAGGGTGACCGTGTTCTCTTGTGTTACTTGGGAGGATCTAAAGATGGAAAACAGACCTCATTCACTCTTGTCTCCCACTTTTCTTCAGCTCGCTGTGGGGCAGCCAACTGCAGTTAATATAACCGCAAGTGGTTTTGGATTTGCTATCTGTCAGGTATGTAAGAATGCTTGTTTTTTCAGTTATACATGACTTATAATAATTCTTTGTTTTAGGGCACTGCTAAATCTTTACCTTAGTGATGTACTTCTATGATTGAGATAAGATATATTACTCTGTTTAATAAAAAGTACTCTCTTTAATAAAAAGTAGTAGACTACACGTGGTCATACCTGTAGTCCCAGCACTCATGAGGCTGAGGCAGGAGGGTCATTATGAGTTCGAGGCCAGCCTGGGCTGCACAGTGAGAACCTGTATCAAAAAATAAAAACAAAAAGTATTAGAGATGTTACCAGCTAGTGAGTAAGCAGCAGTTATATATATTGATAACCTATCAGAAAATATATTTGGGAGATTATTTACTTTTTGGAGCAGTTGAAATCTAGTTCAAGTGACAGTTGGGACCTGTCACTTTTTTATGTGTAAGAATAAGTTCAGAAATTGTAATGCTTGTAGAGTTCTATTAACTGAAAAGCAAATATATATTTTACTTACAAATTCTTAATATTTATCTAAGAATATTAACATTTTTATGACCTTATGAATTATTGTGTTCCTTTAATGTAAAACCTTATAAGATAGAAAATAAAACAGCATGTGAATATGTTCAGTGCCAATCCAAAGAAAATTACGTTTTATAATATAGTAGGAGTGACAATAAAATAGAAGTAGTATAAAAGTACTTGCTGGAATAATAGTCTTACTGGAAATCCAAAATAGTATGTGGAAGGACTAAAACTGATTATGTACTTGGGCATTAAAAACAAACGGAACCAAAAACTAAACAGAGACCAAAGCACTGACTCAGAAAATACAGAGGTGGCCATTGTAGAGGTGGGGCCTTTTCCAAACCTGGTACAGATCTTCTAGTGGAGAGACTGGTGCTTACCAGGTCAGGTATGCCTTGCTAAGGAAGTCTAATTTGGAAACTTTGAAATAATTCTGATCGTTTTCCATGATATTCAAATAACAGTAAATACTTTTAAAGGTCAAGAAAATGGTAATGAAAAAGAGGGGGATTCTAGGAAAAGGATAGAAGGAATATTTTGTATTGGTTTTTACTAACAAAGACTGTGGGGAAATTACTATCTTCAGGCTTTTACTGAAGAGTAAGCTCAGAAGTAAAGCATTGTATTCTTTAAATACGACTGAAAAATCGTATGTGTATAACTCACCAAATTGTCCAGAATACATTTTTGGTAAACCAAATGTAGATAAATCACTGGAAGTAAATGATTGTTGCTTGGGGTTTGAAGGAAGTGAATGTGATACCCGCGGATCAGAATGTTTTCAAGTCCCAGGTTTGCGTTGAAATTTAGAAAATGGAGGGACCAATGGGCACTTCTCACCATGGTGGAAAGAACTGCAAAAATGTTGGTCACCCAGACATGGGTAATGGATTTTTCTTCGAGTGATATTTTTATAAGTGTATGGGAAAAAGCAAGGCAAAGAAAACTCTCAGGTTTGCAGTAAATGTTAACCTCTTTTGGGTAATAAAACGTTAAGCTGTTGGAAATAAACTGCAAGATCTCTTGAGGTTTTGTGATGGAAAAGGTGAGCTTTACTGTGGGCCAGATAGAAACCCTATTGTGTAGTTGTGAATGGATATTAATTATGGCCCAAGGGACAAACTAGTAGTCCTTAAGTTTCACTAGAAAGGAGATGATTGCAGTAACAGAGACTACACTTCTTCAGTTTTTGTGGAACTATTCTCCAACTGGCCCAGGAATAATTTAAATTATTTCTAAAATTAATAATTAATTTTTATAGTTTAAAAAAGAGTTGGAGAATGTCCACAGTAAGATAAACAGAATGATCTCCTGGATGAAAGATAATATCAATATGGGTTGTGGCAGAATATAAAGATTGGAACTCTTAGATTTAGTTTCTGAGGGTTTTTAAAAGTGTGTCAATGTATGGAAGGTGCTAGATATTTACTTCTGAGGAGTATGTTTGTGTGTGTGTGTGTTTTAAGTAGGGGTAAAAAAAAAAAAAAGAACAGTGTTATGTAGCAGTCTTTAACTTTATGCACTTTGGAATCAGAAATAGTAGATGAGGTAAAGCATTTGAATCGATTCCACCCCATGTTGGGATGAGGCTGGCCTAGGAAATTCTGGTTACACACCCAAGCTTCTGATTTAGGGTCACTCTGTATGACCTTGGTCCTTGTGCCACTCTGGGGTTCCCAGCGTCTGCTGTGTCCCCTTCTCATATCAGTGTGATGAGCAGTGTGTGCTGGAGAAACCAGTTGACTTGAAAGCCCTCATTTTCCTATCATTTTTGGAAAGTATTCAGTAATGAATCCTTAGAGGTTGATATTAGTTGTGATTTATTTTGCAAAGAATCACTAAAGCTCCAGTTTGTTGAAAATCACTTACTTGGGTGGTAGAGGTTGGAGCTTGCTCTTGACAAAGTTGCCAGTCACTTTCTTTTCCCCTTGAGAACCATGTTTCATGTTCCTTATAAAAACAAGCCAGGGGTGGTAGCATTTATCTATAATCTCAGCACTGGGGAGGCTGAGGCAGGAGGATTGCCATGGGTTCAAAGATCAGCCTGGGTTACATAGTGAGGTCAAAGCCAGTTTGAGAAAATAAACAAAAAACAAAACAAAACAAAAAACCCCCAACAACCCCCCAATCCCCCCCCAAAACAGTATGCTGTGAATACCATCTACAATGTTTCATGATACTCACTTGGAATATTACCTACCATTTTTCTCAATTTTAAAAATAATTTTTCATAAACCTTACAGTATTTTTTAATAATGATGCATTATTAGCCAAAGAAACTATATTTTTTCTAGTTTGAAGATTATAAATTCAATTGGGTTTATTCCAGTTAAAATCATTGGCTAGTATTTAAACTGCTCAGTGGTGGCAATTTATTATTAGTAATTTATTGCTAATTTGCTATTTATTGCAGCTCAATGTTGTTTATAATGTGAAGGATTCAGGGTCTATTAGAAGACGAAGATCAACCCAAAATCAAGAAGCCTTTGATTTAGATGTTAACGTAAAAGATGATGAAAGTGATGTGAATCATGTGAATTTGAATGTGTGTACAAGGTAGGTTTCTCTTCTTCCTCCTTCTTTAAATAGTAGATTTGAGGATTTAGTTATTTATCACCATCAAATTATAATTAATACAGTAATATTTAATAGAGAATTTAGTTTTGGATTATACTTCAAACTGTGGACTAGAAATACTAGTAATTATATTTAAGCATTTCTTCAACATTCCCCAGAATTATTTACAAGTTTTCCTCATATGTATAATACATTTAAATAGGAAAATTGGTACCAGGGATGTAGGTCAGTGGCCCAGTGCCTGCCTGACAAGCGTGTGATCATGACTTTGAGTCTTGGTACTGAGAGAGAGAGAGAGAGAGAAAGAGAGAGAGAGAGAGAGAGAGAGAGAGAGAACTGTTCAAGTTAAGAAAACAAGTTTAACTTAGGAAAACTTTATTTTTTCATTTTTATCTTTTGGTACTGGGACTCAAACTCAAGACTTTGTGCTTGGCAGGCAGGTGCTGTGTGGCTGAGCTATATCCCTGACCCTTAAGAAAACTTTAAATTAACCAATCACCTTTAATGTTCCAAAATGGATTTTTTTGTGTTACTTTTCTGCTGAAGCAATTTCATTCCAGTTCAGATTTAAGCTTAACCTTTATGCTTTTGACCTAAAGTCTTATTTATTTATTTATTTTGAAGGTAGTAGAAATACCACAGAACAAGACAGAACAAAGCCAATTGAGATAGTGCAGTGAATTTGGTACAGAACTTCATAGCAGGTTACTGGGATAACAGCAATAGGTACCATAGTGTATCTCATTATCTTCACAACAGTTGTCTGGTCAATTAGGTATAGCAAAATCAAACCAAAGACAGAACATTATAAAATCAATCAAAAGAGAATATTGCATAGAGTAAAGCAATTAATCATAATGAATCAAAACTGAAAACAACATTTGCTTTCAAAGAGAAGATAAAGGAGACCCCCCATATTTGCTATATTGCATACAGTCATCCTCCCAAGAGATGCTCAGACCTCTGTCCCCAGTTGCTAACAGGGGGAGGGGGATTTGGGATGTTTGATTCCAAGCCCACACATCGGTAGGCTCACAGGAGACATTACTGGGCCTGCTCCTGGCTCATACTGGAAGAAGGTGCTCACCAAGAGGGCAGGTGAGTTGCTTCTTTGTGCAGCTGTCTGGTTGACCCAAAGTCTTATTTTATGTTTGCTTAATGCAGAGAATAATTTTTGAGACATACAGAGAGTTTTCTAGTTTAGAAGATTTCCATCTTAGATACTTAAACTCCGATAGCTGAAACTTCTAGAAGTGCTTATGAAAGCAGTTCTTAATTTGGTCTGTATCCCAGTCATGTAAGGCTCCTAAGTCACCAGGGAAAGAGGCTGTTTGTCAGATCTGTGACTTCAATGGAGGGCTGTGAAGTTGCCTAAGCCAGTTGCTGTGTGATTTTTTAATACACACCCAAGTTTGATAAAAAGGCTTTGAAAGAGTTCTGCAATTGTTGGGATGCTTTGTAATTGCTTCCTTGTTTGTCTGTAGTCTTACATCAGATTGTTGGGTGTTGAGCTCAAGGTTACTCTAGAATGTGCTGACACTGTGGAGCTGCTGTCTGCTTCTTCTGATACCATACTGCATTGTGGCTTCATGTAGCTTGTGGTGGGCAGGGAGTCACTGGTGTGGTCTTGAACTTTGAAGGTATTTTTGGTGTTCATCTAGGTGCCACCCTCTTAGCCATGGCTGAACCCAGACTCCCCCATTATTGCTATCATCCATCCTGTCTTTGGACCTTTCTGTTCATGACTTTAGGACAGGTGTTTGCTCCATTCCTCACCTTCTTGGGCAGTTGGGCATCAGGGAGATATCAGCATCTCTGCAGTGGCTTCCTTTTCTGCTGAGAAGGAAGACGGACTTCCATTATCCTTCACTAACAGAATAATACTATCAAATTGTTACTGTCAGCAGCAGTAACCTACATTTATTATCAATTTAAATGCTAGACACCGTACAGAGCATTTCACATGCATCTCATTTACTCCTTATGAGAAATCTATAGAGTAAATGCTGTTATTATTCTTGCCTTTCTCATTCATTCATCCACTTATATGGTAAATGTTGGCTCATTCTCTTTGTGTGCCAACATAGTTTTAGGTGTGAAATATAATTGCAAGCCAAAGAAGACATGGACCTGCCTTGGTGGAATTCACTGTCTGGGGTGGGAGACAGAAATTCATTAAAAAAAAAAATCCTCTAAGCAAGTCTAAAATTCTGGCTTTGAAAAGGTCAGAAAAGAAGATCGTCATGGAACTGTGAGAGGGCATGTTTTACTTCTCTGGAGGTCAAGTGAAGAAACAGCTGGGGAAGGTGATGTAGGACCAGGTTCAGCCCACGCAGAGGCCTCATCATGGCCGCAGGGCTCGTGTAGCAATGAATGTTCCTAATTGTAACCAGCTTCGCAGTCAGGCAGGCCATACACTAGTTAAGGGAGGGGGGCAGAAATTAAAGAAATGTCTTCCTATACAGTAGAGACTTTATAAGAAAGAGAATTCTAAATGCTGTTATTAGTTTTCTGAGCAAAATCTGATATCAAACACAAATTAACATTGAGTGATTTTTTTTTTTTAGTGGCACTTTATAAAAAAGGTTGTCTAATATTTCAGGCACTTTATTCCCATCAGCAGGGTCCAACACTGGACCCCACACACTGTTTTCTGTGTGTCATGCTGTTTGATGAATTCTGCCCAGGGCTAGGAGATCCAGTCTTTTGAGCACCTCGAAAAGGCATTTTTCTGACTTACATATGACTGTCTGCATCATACTGTTTACTCCTTAGGTAGGTGGGCTGTTACTGTCATCCTCAACTCTTACTCATATTGTATACACCTCTAGTTTCAGTCCGGTTTTAACCTTGTAGTAGCGTCTCTTCTAGCTACGCATGTTGCCCAGCAGATGGTGTCTGTTGCTTTGGATGCTGAGCCACCGTTTGGCTTTTCAGTCAGTCATGTTTGACAGTTATTAGTCTAAAAAGCAAGATTTTCTAACAGTCCTTGCTTTTGCCATTTAAAAGGATGACAGGAGATAACAACACAATAAGCCTTTTATGTTGGAAGCACACTTTTTCCTGTAAACACACGAGGCTCTTGTCATTAATTCATTTTAGGAGAATATTTATTCTCGAGACAAAGTGATATTAGTGCCCAGGTCAACCTGGTCAAAGAGACATGCAGTGCAGTGCTACTTCCCAAACTCTGGTTCTCTCAAGGGGCCAAAAACAAAACAAAGCAAAACAAAACCAAAAAACCAAAAAACCCCCGCAAAATGTGTTTCACACCTTTGGGAGAACAAAAAGAACCCTCTCACCTGTAGTCTTTTCCCCCTAAAATCAGGCGGAGAAAATCTTGCTAATGACTTGGCTGGGCCTTCCCCTGAGTGGCCAAGTGGTGCCTCTTTTCCAAGTTTTAGCTTTCAGCTGGAAAGTTTAGTGCTGTTAGCTTTTGAGCAAATGAGAAATGTGATTGCTTTGGAACTATTACTGCAAAACACCAGGAAGTCTGTTGAAAGGGCATTTGCTGCAGCTGTCACCATGTGGCCATTTCATCCTGTCTGTCCAGCAAACCCACTGCTACATCGCCCCTCATATGGCTGCAGAAGGACTATCGCACATATGGGAAGAGGAAAACCTGTTGTCAGATTTTCTTTAGTGAACTTTATTTGAAGTCAAGCAGTATTTGGCAGTTTTAATTTTGGTACAAAGATCCACTTGCCACCTGCTTTAGGTTTTTCCTAAAGGAATATTTTCCCTTCCTCTGCTCTTTGGTTTAGGTTTCTGGGCCCAGATAGAAGCGGCATGGCCCTCATGGAAGTTAACCTTCTCAGCGGCTTTGCTGTGCCATCCGATACCATTTCTCTGAGTGAGACAGTGAAAAAAGTGGAATATGATCAAGGGAAACTCAACCTCTATTTAGATTCCGTAAGTAGTAAAAAGAAAGTTCCACAAAGCCACTACTAACTGTGCTCAGAAGTCAACCTTAAATACGTTTTCGTTCAGTCATTGTTGTATTGTGTCCCTCAGTGATTTTACCATGGTAACCTTGTTTGTCTGCATTAAAATGACATCACTCTAAAATTGGTTTAGAGATAAAGTACTGAGCTGGAGGAAAGTCTTGATAACTTTTCAGTCTTAATTTCATGCTTGATATAAAATACAGAACAAGTGCCATTTTATAATTTCATAAGTTCAGTGCAGATCAATTTGAAAGCCCCTTTCTCTTAGGAAACTGCTAAACATATTTGCTTAAATGCTGAAGATGAAAAATTTAATGCCTTTACAGTGCATTCATGAAATTTTTAACATATCTTCAAATTGTTGATGTTCCTGTCATGAAAAATTAGGTGTTTAAATCATAGAAGAATATTCTCAGACTCTTGGTCTTGATAAAGTTATTATATAGCCATCAAGTACCTGTGCCATTTCTGAAATGTTGCTAGTGATATAAGAATTGGTGCATAGAATATATCAGGTAAGGGTCAGTGAAGAACTGTAGACTCTACTATTGCTATAAATTGTTATGTCCTTACATGCTTGCATGTAAGTTTATAATTTTGCTCTAGCAGCTATATGAAAACTCTTAGGCTGAGTTGAAGTTGAATTCCAAGTGTTTTTAGGATTTCACAGTACCCAAGGAGGACATATATGTTTCTTATTCCAATTTTGCTAAATTTATGCCAATTTTTTAACCTTTAAAAGGCTAGGCCCTGTGTGTTCTTATTTATTTTAGCATTTTAAAAAGCATTCTGGTTAAAACCCTATTAAAACTAATTCAGTCGTTCAATTCTGCTGTTGAAGGATTTTCTTAAGTTAAATATTATTTGAAAGCCATGGGCTTGATTTGGAACTCGAGAAACAAATTTAAGGTTTTATTTAGTAATGTAATTGCCTCGGGAGTTTGTCTTGTATCTAATCATTCTTGTTAATGGTTATCTTGAGTGTTCAGTGATTTCTGAATGGTTAGTTTTTGACTTTTCATATGCTACTATGGGCAAGCAGTGAATGTTTGAAGGGATTCATAAATTTTTGATTCCTTAACTGATCCTGTTTGCAGATTGACATAACTGTCCCAGGGAGTCAGGGAGGCTGGCCTTCAGGTCCCCATATCAGTCAGGGCACCCCCCCCCCCCGCCCCGGTTCAGGGCTACCTAGCTTGCAGGCTAAGGTGGCTCCCACAGGCAGAGGTAGGTGCCTAGGGAAGAGGCTGTGTGAGCCACTGCCAGTGGCTAGAGGTTGAGTCCACAGCCCAAGACAGGATTTGGAGAAGCATCGGTGTCCTAGGAGCACACATTTTGGGCTTGTGGCTTACTGAATAACTGATTCTTATATCCTTTTTTAGCAAAATGGAACTATGAATGATACCTGTCTTATAAGGGTTGTTTTTCAGGTTAAAATAAGAGAATTCATAGGAAAATCTTACTGTGATAGTGGGCACATAGAGGTCCTCTATAAATGTTTATTTCTGTTTCCTAAAATAATAAGAAAAGGAAATGTGTTTCACTTTTGTTATGAACACCTGGTATGCCAATTCCTTAAGAATCTTTTGTATTTTTTCAAGGTAAATGAAACACAGTTTTGTGTTGATATTCCTGCTGTGAGAAACTTTAAAGTGTCAAATACCCAAGATGCTTCAGTATCCATAGTGGATTACTATGAACCAAGTAAGTGTGGTCTGGAGTTCCTGATATTTTGGAAGTTAAGCCAGGCTTCCATTTACCCATCTATCCATCTATTCATTGGATTATTATTATTATTGTCTTTTAGAGACAGGGTTTCACTATGCAGTTCAGGCTGGCCTTGAACTTACTTTGTTAGCCTAAGCTGGTCTTGAACTTGCAACAATCCTCCTACCTCAGCCTCCTGAGTGCTGGGATTACAGGCATGTGCTACTACACCTGTCCTTATTATTATTTTTAGTTGAGTTTCATTTGTGGTTTGGATTAGTTTATGGGGCTGTTGGTAGGGGAAAGTGTAGGAGGTGGAGATGCAAGAGGTAAGCTTCCCACTTAAAGGAAGACTGTGGTTTCATTTATAAGTGTCACATGATAACATTTAGCATACAACTGTTAAAAAGTGATAGTTTGCTTATAGTGTTTTAGGTTTTCACTTAAAATTTGTCAAAGAAAGTTGGCATAGAGAAGCCCATTATGTTTCCATCTGACTCCTTCTGCCAAGTGGGAGCTGTGTGTGTAGATGCAGACATGAGCAGCACCTGCTGTGTAGACAGGCTGGAGTGGGGGCGGGCTGCTTCATCCCAGCATTGAAGGAATCTGGTGGTTTGCTAAAACATGCACATTATAACAGGTGTTATTTTAGTGTATCAAGAAAAATGTAGTCTTTTAAGTAATTTTTAAGCTTTTCGATTTGATTGGTAGCTTATTTTATAAAATGATAAGAATTTAGGATGTGGAAATGGAGAACTGGCATGCTTGCTTGTTTCGTGCACGGCCCTGAGTTTGATTCCTGGTACCAAAAAAGAAAAAACAACAACAACAACAAAAAAAATAGAGAAGTGGTCTGGAGATCTGTATTTAGTCAGAGAGTGACTTTTAGTGTGTGATCTCTGGGCTAAAGTAGCTCATTGTAGTAAGTCTGATCCTGAAAAAGCACTTACAGTGGTCCAGAATTACCAGAATGCATTCGCGGGTTAGACAGTCCACATAATTACACTTAAAAACAAGACAAGCTTGTGTACTGTGCTGCTAGTGCTTGGCAAGTATTCAAGATTGAAGTAGGGCGGCGTGTATTTTTCTTCTTATCTGTGCCTCCTGCTGCAGCTGGGGATGAGGACACACCCAGGTTCTTGGGAGATGGACATAGTGCTTTTCTCCTGGTGCATAACTGGGTACAGTGTGGAGACTCTGTGACAGTACTTTGTTATCCAATTTTGTTATTTCATCTAGTTGCAGGATCCCTCAAATGGTGATTTTTAGATGCACAAAAGTCCCCAAATGGTGTTTTTTAGATGTATGCAGAACATTAAAATTTTTTATAGTATTTAGTTAGGTAGTTTCTTTTTGCATGGAGAACATATTAAATATTTAAGAAGTGAGAAAGAGTCAGTCTTTGTAATGTTTTTGTGGAAAACAACTTATTTATGAAGGGGCCATTTAGAGATAAAAATAATCAAAGCCTTCTAACCCATTTTTGAAATTTCCAAAACATTTGTGATATACAAAACAATCTGAGAAGAAATTTGAAAGTAGAATTATGCTTTTTAAAAATTGCAAACTAGAGCCTAGGGATTTAGCTCAGCAGCATAAGCACCTGCCTTGCAAGTGTGCAGTTGTGAGTTCGATCCCTGGTACCAAAAAAAAAAAAAAAAAATTGCAAACTAAAAAGCATTTTTATCTTGTATTTTCTTATAGTGCTATAGACACCATATACTTTTAAAATATTAGCTTGTGCTGTAACTGTACTTAGATTGAGTAGTTTTTAGACAGTATGTGCTCACTGTTTTAAAACATTGACACAAAACATTGCATCAACAGATTTTTTTCTTGACTATGTATTTTTAATAAAGCATATGATTAATAGTTCTTTTCAGCAATTCTAATAATCAGAATTTTATTAGAATGCATAAAATATGTCATCCTAAAATAAACTGTTTCAGATGTTAAACAGTCTTCAGTTTGGCATTTTTCCTGTTTCAGTAAGAGATTAAAGTGCTTGCATCTGCAGGCCATGTGGTTCCTTTAAAAGTGCTGGCCAACTGCTTGTGATAGATAGGTTGGACTGAATGCATTGTTTCCCTCTTGGATTTGATTTGCACTTGGGGCCACTCTTGAACATCTTATTTCTTGTAAAGAAAAAGTAAAATAATGCAAAGAGTGAAAAACTCACAAAAGTGTATTGAAATGCTCTTACATTTTGGTAAATTTGGTCTAAACATGAGCACTGTGTAAACTGATGTCTGCCTCTGAACAGGGAGGCAGGCGGTGAGAAGTTACAACTCCAGAGCGAAGCTGTCCTCCTGCGACCTTTGCCAAGACGTCCAGGGCCGCTGCCCTTGTGAGGATGGAGCTTCAGGCTCCCATCACCGTTCTTCAGTCCTATTCATCTTCTCTCTTGTGCTTCTGTACTCTTTGCAACATTGGCTGTGATTTATTTTTTAAGGACTCCATGTAAAAGTAACATTTCCAGAAATCACACGCAATCGCTTTGTTTTCATAGTTGAATATCAATCACCTCTGGCTATTTTGAAAAACAATATTTTCATTCCACAGGGCCAGGGGATGGTCTACAGTAGGTCCTAGGGTGTAGAGGATCAAATTTCTTCATTTGGCCTTTGTGTGATCAGAATGACTGAGTGATGTAGTTTTATTTTCCCTATGTGAAATTGTTTAAGATCTTTTGGGAAGTTTTTGTTTTCTTCAGTCTAAAAATGTTAAAAAAAATTTTTTTTTTCTACTTTGTAAAAGACATAACCTTAGGCCGTTAAGCATTAGTATGCATCAGTGTTTGCTTTAGTGTCCAAGATGGATTTCTCCGGGAACCAGCAGGAGGAGCTTCTCCTGTTCTCTTCCTACCTCCAATCTAATGCACACCCCGTGGACTCAGTGTATCTTTCTGAATTGGACATTGCTGCTTTCTTTTAGAATGTAGGTGGTGAGTTTTAAAAAGTTGAATGGTCTTTTTCCACTCCCAGTCAGATCACCTCCCCAGCCTTTACCCAGCTTCTCTTTTTTTCCTGAAGAGAATGAGGAGTGACCTGTCTTCTTCTGCGTGACGTGACACACTCAGAGAGTGGGGAGGGTACAGGGTGTATTCAGCCCCAACCCCAGCCATATTTCAGGCATGTGAGTCACAGAGCACTGCTACCTGTGCCTTATGTGACTGAGACCAGAGGGCCGAGTCTGGAATACGCTGTGAACCAGGAGTACAAGAACATACTCTACAAGTTTCTGACGACATGTGACCTCCACGTGCTCTGGGCAGGACGTTGGAGTTGATGGGGGCAACTTGAAGTCTTGACCTGAAATGCTGTAGTGTTGGCCTGGACTTCTGGAGAACCTTGTCTCGGCTCAGGGCTCTGAGCACCATACTGCCACTGTCTAGTGATGTGATGCAAAATATGATTCCTTAAGAAGACTCATGAATTCTGAGCATCTGGATCATTGGTCACCCTGTACTCTGAAGATATTCACTTACCTATGAGATGAGACTTTAAAAAAATCCTTTTCTGCTCCTTCCATTTTCTTCCCTTCTCTCTTCCTTTTTCCTTCCCTTCTGTCAAAAAACGTTAGCTATTAAAAAAATTAAGGACTATAAAAACTAAATCCAAGGAGTGGTTTAATTTTGCTTCTTAACTCCATGGATTTTTGTCTCAAGTAGGCATGGGAAAATAATTTCTATGGGCCTCAAAGAGTTTACTATATATTTTTAGCTATTTAAAAAGAAGTCTATGAAAAGTAAAAATATGCAATTATATTTTTAAAAATTAATTTTAAAAAGAATGTTTATTATAGTGAATTCTAAAATATTGGAATAGATGTTCATATATTGCTTATGAATATTTTGATACCAAGGTAGGAACAATCAACATTATGTATTTTAATACTTGCATTCTCTGTAGAAAACAGAACCTCAGGGAGTGGCCTATGAAGAGAGCGGTTAAATATCAAGTGTATAATTTTCATGTATTTATTTTTAATTGGAGAAAAGTTTAAAAAGTTTTATCTGCGTCTTATTTACTTTCTCATTGCTGGAACAAAACACATATCACCTACAAGTTAGAAGAGAGGTTTATTTTAGCTCACAATTTGTAGAAATTTTAGTCCATAGTTGGCTGGTTCCAAGGCAGGGTGGCATAGCAGAGGGCATAGTAGAGGAGAAACAGTCCATGGCACGCAGGCAGGCAGATAAAGGAAGGAGGAAAGATATCCTCACAGTGACCCACCACTTCCCACCAGGCTTTACCTCCCGGCATCATACCCAGCTGCAGGACGGCCTGTGGACTAATTCAGCGATAAGTACACATTCCCATGATCCAGCCATCCCCCCAAAGCCCCATTTATGAGCACATGAGGCTTTGGGGGACACTTTAGATATAAACTATAACAGTCTGTTTCCCCTTAGAAACAGTCCACTCTAGAAATGGCACTTGTCATGTTTGTCCTCGCTGTTCTGTGGTCTCAGGCTTTACTCCCTGGAAATTCTGTGAAGGTAGAATCACTTTATGATGTGTGTTGGCAAAGATTCCCCCTACCCTGCCTGTCCAGAGAACCTTGTAGTGACTGTCACTACCTTACATTCTGTAGTAAATAATTTATAGTGAACTTAAGCATTGTTTTATTGGGAAACGCTAGGGTGGAAATTCCACTGGAAGACAGATTGTTTGTGTTTTAGACTTCCTCATTTAAAAATGAGGATTCAAATATACTTTTTGGGTGAAGTACTTCAGATTGTTAGGTTAAAAGGTACTTTGTAACTCATCTCTTTTCATTATGCATCTATTAAAAGTGAGGAGGAGGCAACAGAGGTGAGAAGAGGATTGGTCAGGTCAGTTCATGGTGCATGGGGCTGTAGGGATGCCTCAGAGAACTTGCTCCACTCCGAGAAGGGATTGAAAGACCACAGGCGTGAGGAGAAACAGTGCATGTGGGAGTAGTAATTAATAGTACAGATTATTTTCTTTACATGCTATGAGAAATAATATAAAAAATCATTTTACTTTTGTCTGCTTGGGCTGAAACTCATCCACTGAGAATGTCATTAGTTTTGCTTAATGAAATGAGCTCATTTAAATTTCTTCATCGTCCCTAAGTCACCAGCTTATCTCATTTCGGTTTTTGACTGGCCAGTGGTTCCACAGACTGAACACTGGGAGTAGGAGCCTCATAGTTCTAGGGCAGAATGGCATGTTTATGTTTAGATTTGCCACGTTACAACCTTTAGTTACAGTGCTAAAAAAAGAACTGAGAGCCCTTGAAAATGTGTCCAATGAAATGCTTCGTTTTACTGGGTTCTGTTCACTTTGTTTTTAAAAAATGTTCTAAAAGTACTATCTTTGGTTTAGTATTTTAGTTATAATTCGCAGCACTGTGTTCATATAGAATGCAAGTGTACAGCTGTTACCTAGAAGTTTGTACTTATATATGATACCATATCTTAAATGTGGGATAACATGTAGGCATAACTCTCTCTGCTCCTGTTTTTTTTTTTTTGAACCTGGATAGTAATTTTTTGAAATTCATAGCTAACCTTCATTTCTGCTCACGTGAAGTTGTTGTTAATAGTTTGGCAGTGTAATCCAAATTGTCCGTACTTTGACATTCAGTTATTTCATTTGACATTTCTAGCTGCCTTGTGACATTTAAAAAATTGGAATTGATTTTGCTTTGTTATTTTTAACAAAAGAGCCATTTTATTAACCTGCTGACATATAATCTAGAGTTCGATTTTTCTAACTGCTTTGGAACTGTTGAGTATTGTTGTCTATAACAATATGTTGTAAACACTTCCTAGGCAAGGTTCTCCAGCTGAAGAGTTATAATTATCCTGCGTCTGCCAAGTGGCTGTCATGGGTCAAGGCATCATTACATATTTCTGGAGTATCAGTTCTTGCACGTTGTAAATTTGAGACACTTACAGTAAATGGATTACCCCTGGAGGAGCATCAGTACCTTTTATATTCTCAATAGAGGCTTTTGTTAGACCAGAAGAGTACATTCTTCATTCTTCTTTGTTTTTAAATTCTGGTAACGCATAACACTTATTAAGAACTTAAAATTTTCCTGTCATCTATTGAAATGATATCTATGTTAATATGAAATATCTTAAGTTAGATTGGGAGTAGTTTCAGGAGCAGTTACTTTTTACTATTATTTTGAAGAAAGAGGACCATTATTCTACAATATTCAAAAAATTGAGGAGTGGATATCACTTTTAAAATTAAGTATAGGTTAGAATAGGCTTGTGAAACCATTTCTAGGTATTTTCCAGTTTCATATGCCTCATCAAAAGATAGTGCTACATCGCATCATTTTGTAAAATACATTGTAATTTTTCTTTCACTTATAATACGGGAAAATAAACATTTTCTAGATGATTTCTAGACTTCTCATGTCAAAGGACACTTAACATACTGGGTGTGTTTGTAATAGGGATGGTACCGATATTGCTACATATTTAAGCATCTATTGCATATTGTCATGAGGCCAGGATTTACCTCTCTTCTGCCCAGTGCATTGAGTTTGTGGTAGAGGGCAGTTCCATGTTCTACCCACAGATGTGTAAGATTTATCTTCTGAGCTGGATGTTGTGGTGCACGTCTGTAATCTCAGCACTCTGGGAGGCTGAAGCAGCAGGAGGATTACAAGTGAGAGCTCAGCATGGGCAACAGCCATTTAGTGAGACCCTGCTTCAAAGTAAAACATTAAAAAAGACCTGGAATGTAGCTCAGTATGAAGGTTCTGGGTTCAATTCCCAGTACTGGAAAAAAAAGAAAAGAAAAGGAAAAGAATTGTCTTTCATAGCTTTAGTGGAACGTGGCTTGATGATTTCGTCCTTCAAGGCTTTATATATTGAACTTTTAGGAGGGTGCATTTGATATGGCGAAGTATCTCTTTTGTACAGAGAAATCTTTGTAAAATTTCCTTTACAAATCTCTTGTTTTGAGAAACTTTTGCATATGAGAAGTGTACCACTGAAATAAAACCTTATTTTTTCAAGAACTAAGCCTTTATATATTGATCAAGGTGATTTTGAAAGCTATTTTAAGCTTTGGAACATTGTTAATTATCATTAATTGTACTCTATTATGTACTCAATAGGAAATCATGATTTATCAATAAAAATTGAAATTCCTATCTATTATCTCTTTTTAAATTGTGTCTTAAAGCCTGTTTATAGCATGTTTGCTTTACTTAAGCCTGTTTAATCTTGAGGAATAGGACATCCGAGCGTAGCATAGCGTAGGCAGTATTGCACACGGAGGTGTTGACATTAATGAGATTTAAGATACTTGCTTACCAACTCTCTTCTTGCTTTATATACTGGAATGGTGTGTGGGAGTGGTAGGTGAGTCACACATAGAAAACAGCTTGATGTTTGATGCACACTTACTGCACTTAGTGGAAATTATGCACAAGTATCAGGCGTGTAGTTTGTGTGCACTTATGTGGAGGCGTGTGTTACCACAGCCACCATAAGACACTTCTGTTGCACAGTGGTTTAAACATTTCTAGTGCCATGAAACTTCTGGGCTGCTGGGAAAGGCTAAAGACAATATAGTAGTTCTCAGTTAGCATGATTTTACCCTTGAGTGACAATATATAGATAGTTTTGGTTCTCACCATCGGTGGTGGTTCTGTTGGCATCTGGTGGGGAGAGGCCAGGACACTGATGAATACCCTACAGTGAAGGACACAACAGAGAATGATTTGGCCCCCAACAGCAAAGTGCTGGGCTTGAGGAGCCTTCAAGAGAAGTCAGGCTGGACACTTCTAGCTTACCTAGTAATGTCAACTACTTGCACTTGATTCACCTACCGTATCCTTTCCTGCTGTGGTTTGTCCCACCAGACTGATGTGGAGGCAGAACCCTGCAGGGCTGTGGCTTTGAAAGCTGGTGGGACTGTGAGGGGGGATTAGGGTACCAAGATTCATGACAGGATTTGCACAGTCCCAGGAGAAGGGCGGGATGTAATAAAGTGGGTCATCCCCTTCGTTTCCTGCCTCCCCTTACCTGATGACGCCCTGCGCTGCTTTAGGACTCTCTCTAGTCCTCTGCCTGTGAGAAGAACCCCACCTGCCATGCTTGCCTTCAGAACCGTGAGCCAGATAAACTTTTCCTTATCAATTATGCAGCCTCAGTATAAGAACAGAAGAAACTAAGGTACGTACAAGACAGGTGAGTCATCAGAATCATCATGATATTTAGACTAATAAATAACTGTCCTGAGTTAAAGAAAGGTGAGAAAAAGACAGTATTTTTTTTTTTTTTTTGGAAAATGTACATAATGGTAATTTCTAAACTTGACTATCAGATTCCCCTGCAGAGTGTGGTTTCACAGAAAATCCTGGCCTTACTTTGTAGGAACCATAGTTCAGCAGGTCAGGGGTTCAGTTCTGAACCTGAATTCCTAAGCAAGAAGCTGAGTCTGATGATGATTTCAGTTTGGAAACCATGGGAACATGGGACAACTTTTCCAGACCTCAATGGCCTGGCTACAGATGAGATGCAGAGAATGACATAGACTCTCTGGAATGGTCCTTGCCCATCATTTGCATTTGTGTCACAGTGGGGGTGCAGGTGGGGTGCTGTTTATTGCACTTCTTTGTAGATCCCAAGGGATCCCTAGGGATGCTTCATGGTCTCCCAAGGATCCTCACAGTGATCCCATGAGAACTTTGCTCTCTTTTCCAGTCTGGACCACTTTGTTGATGTCTTGTGTAGCAGAGACTTCTCTTTCCTTCCTCCTCTATTCTGTCTCTTTTTTCTCTTTTTTGGGGTTCTGAGTATAATTAGAGTATCAGCTGTGTTTACCAACTTGTTTTGTACATAGTTGGAGTCCTGGTCTATATTCTATCAAGTGGGATATAAATTGAAATGAGAATGATGCTTTTAAGAAGTTTCTCCAAGGAGAGCACCCCTGCCTCCTTGTTTTCATGTCATCCTTCTGCCTGGAAGTGGTAGACTGGAGCTCTGTGGGCCTTCTGATCTGTCAGCAAGAAAGTCAGACTCTAAGGATTGTGGGCTGGAGAACTTGAAGGAGCCAGGTCCCTGAACTGCCTAATTTTGGGTTCCTTCACATGCACACACACTTGTTACTCACCTACCCAACAGTTTACCAGATATACTGATGCACAGTTACCACTGCGGGTAAATGTGGGGATGTTGGTGGCCTTGGATACTGGCTCTGCCTCTTGTGAGAGGGAAGAACTTCTTCCTCTGGTGTGTGTGATAGGAATTTCTCCTCTAAAATTAATTCTTAGATTCTCTCTTTCCTGTAACTCACTCTACCCCAAAGGAGACAAAGTGCTCTTGTGGCACTTTTGTTGAGTTAGAATTAACTGGCAAGGGAGTCTCATCTCAGGGGATCCACTCGATGTCCTGCTCAGTCCTACGCTGACCCTGGACCTTACCTCAGCAGAGAGGCCTGTGTTGGTTCAGAAAATTTGCCCAGAAATGGGCTTTCAGGAGAAGATCCATTGGATTTAGGAGTCAGGCTGTATTCTCTGCTTCAGGCTTTGGCAGGAATAAAGAAGTATTTTGGGTCCTTCATCTGTTGCATTTGTGTCACAGGTGGGGTACAGTGTGCTGTTTATTGCACTTCTTTGTAGATCCCAACACCTCTACCAAAGCATGATCTTGGGCAGGTTGAGCAATTACTAACTTATGGTCATAATTCTGTGTAATATCAGTGGATGTAGTTTAGGATATATGTATAATCCTATAATCACTATATATAATTTCTATTCATAGAATCACTTTGGGTAGGCAGGGAAAAAAACCCTTTTATTGTCCAGCAGGGAAGCTGAGATGTCACCTTGCGGTGGGTCCCTTCAGTGCCTTGTAGCCTGTGCTGAGATTACCTCCAGAGCCAGAGGCAGTGCTTGGCTTGAGGTTGATGGGTACGTGTCTCCTTCTTGCTACTTTTTGTGCCATTGTTTTGATAAAGATAAACTCAGAAATGAGACTTTGAAGAAAGTTCAAACAATTTATTTAAGATAGCTGGTGATAAATCTTGAGTATAGAGATTCAGATATAGGAATATTGTGATCTAGTTACACTGTCCTGTTAGACTGTAGGGGAACATGAATACTCACTACCGAGACCTCTGACGTCCCGGTTGGCAGAGATATTTGTGGGTGTATTTTCACTGTTTCCTTAGGCTGGTTTCTATTCTGTTTCCTTCCCAACAACGTGTGTTTTTATCTTTGTTCTCTATTCTTTACTTTTCATGTTTTTCTGTCATTTTTACTGGTTTTAGAAATCAGGAAGTCCCAAGTGTCTTCTTTGCATTATGTTTTTCATTTATCTCACATGAGATATGGATCAGAGCTTTCCTTCTTCTGTCTGATTGCAGTGTCACAGCCTTAGAATGCAGGCATGATAAAAGGACTCGGGTAATTCTTTACTCTGATTGGTAGTGAGCTCTTATTCCCTTTTATGTTATATCAGCTCTCTAAAGAATCAGACAGCCATACAAGTTTAGGATGAAGAGACCGTGTGGATTCTCACACTTGTCTTCAAATATCTGCATAGCTACTATGAATGCATTCAAGTTCTAAAACAATTATACCATCAGGTGGCTTTTGACTATATTATGAGGAAGCAAATAGAACACCCCTTTTTCAGAAGGTGTCAATCATATGGTCCATGAAGTTGGTTAGCAGAGGTGATGACTATTGATGACTGATGTTTTTAAAAGTGGTATCTTACTGCTTAAGTTCATGTGTTTCATTGAGTGTTAGAAGTCAGAGAGCTTAAGAAATTTTCTGGTTTAGTTCTTGTCACGGGTCAAATTGTATGCTCACCAAAAAGACAGATCAAAATCCTAATTCCTGATACCCCAGAAAGTGGCCTTATTTGGAAATAAGATGAAGTCATGTTTGTGTAGTGAGGCCCCCTAACTCAGTAGGACATAAAAAAGATGGCTGTGTTGAGACTGACATACAGTGAGAACCCATGTGAGGAGAAGGGAGAAGTTGCAATGATACAGCTAGGAGCGCTGAAGATTGCCAGCGAGCTGTCAGGGCTTAGAGGGAGCCACTGGGACACCATCCACAGCTCCAGAGGAGCAGAGCATCAGGACATCTCTTTTATTTATTTATTTATACATACTTTTTTTTTCCTTTTTTAAATTTTATTTTTATTTTTTTCAATTTTAAAGGGTAAAACTAAACACAACAAAATAGAACATAAGAAAGCAATGTAAGAAACATAATTTCCAAGTAAGACAACCAGAGATCTTCACTATCTATCATATTGTCTCTTGTTTTCTTCCAAACAGTTGTCCATATCTTCACATACAGTGAATTCATACAAAACAACATAGTATAAAACTGATCCAAACAGGATGATGAAGGCATTTTAGGTTTTCAAGACCAGACAATAGGGAAGTCAACAATGGCTGTCATAGTGTCTCTCATTCCTTCAAAATAGTTGTCCATACCTTCATGTATGTTGAAATTAAACAACAAAACAGGCTAAAATCACTCTGAACAAAGAATAATAGTATTGCTGGATTTCATGTTGTGGTGCTATAGAGTCAGCACTGGGTAGTGTAGTGTCTCTTTTTCTTCAAAGTAGTTGTTCATTTCAATATGCATTATATAATCCGTTGTCATAGACTGTTTATAAGTTCTATGCATGCATGAGTCTCTACATGTATATCTATCCTTTCTGTATTAGAGGGAAAAGCAAAACAAAGCAAGACAAAACAAAACAAACTCCTAGAAAAACATGAAATGAAAAAGTCATATAAAACCACAATATAAAGTGATCTAAATGATTACTATGATGTCTCTTGTTATCTTTAATAGAATTGTCTATATCAGTAAGCATAGTATAATTGCATATAGCAGTACATAGCAATATTAATAAAAATGAAACATTGGAGACATTATAAGACTTCAAAAGCAGGTAATAATCCAGAGTGGGTATCCTAGTGAATCTTATCATCTTCAGTATAGTTGCCTATACTATCAGACTTGATACTATCAATCATAACAGATTCGAATAAAATCAGTCAATATAAAACAGCAATCTAATAAACCAGATTCAAATAAGATCAGTCATAGTAAGACAGTGTAAGTTATACAGGGCTTCAAATTAAGTTAATAGGAAATTAAGGATGATTACTGTATTATATCCTGCTATTTTCAGGATAGCTATCTGTGCCCTCAAACCTAGTATAAGTAGACAATTCTGATACACTATTAACAATATCCTCTGCCTTCCTTTTTTAGACAATTCCTCCCCTTTCATTCTCACAGGTTGCACTGCATGTTTTGAGTCCCACCAACTCCCTCAGTCTTTAGGGGGGACAACCTGCTTTTTATCTAAGTGGTTCCGAACCTTCCCACTCCTGGACTTGATCTCGAGTTTTATTCCTTTACCTACAAAAGCCTCAAGGTTTTCTTTTGTTATAGCTGAGTAGTTCTCTACTGCACAAAAGTATCCTGTCTTTCCAACCTACCTGCAGGTGCTGGTTGAGTTGCCCCTATTTCTCTCTGGTTCCCTGTCACATAGAGCATTGTTTGCTCATATTTGATTTTTGGTCCATAAACCCTCTTTCAGGTTAGTTATATTTCCTATACAGAGCATCTCGATGGACCCTATGCCTGATCTACTCTGCCTGTGTTTGTTTTTGTTAGTGTATCAAGGCCACCTATATTAGACATTATAGCCAACCATCACTGCCTCATTTCTGCTATGCTATTTTTCTGCCATTGGTGGTCTATTTTTCTGCCCCATTCATTGAGGCCTTCTGCCACTGTTTCTGAAATCCTAGTATTTTTTCCCTCTTTCTCTAGAATGTCCTTCAGTATTTTTTGTAGGGTTGGATTGGTGGTCACGAATTCCCCCAGTTCCTCTTTATCATGGAAGCATCTTGTTTCTCCATTAATCTCAATTGTTTTTTTACCTCTCCCATCCACCCCCATTTTTGCCACCATCAGATTCATTTATTTGTCTTTAAGCCCTTATAAAATTAATTATCATACATAGAGATTAACAACCAGACCAATAGGGAAAAAGACATATAAAGCAGAAAAGACAATTATACTAAATCAGGATACATTTTTAGATACATTGTCCATGCTGGATTACAATAATTTTTTTCTCTCTTTGTCCTATTATCTACTTTATATTTTTTCACTTTATTTGTATAGTGATTTCTCTCTTTTTATTTTGAAGAGAATAAAACAAAAGAGGACAGATCTAAGCAGATCAGAACAGAACAATGTAAGCAACACAGCACTTCACAACAAGACAATTGGATGTTAACAGGAGCTATCATAATGTCTCTTTCTTTGAAATAGTTGAGCTTAGCTTTACACACAATAGTGTCAAGCATAACAAAGTAGAATAAACAACTCAAGAGAATGGAAGTATTACAAGGCATTCTGAACCATATAACCAAAGATGAACAATGGCTGCTATATTATCTCATTTTCCATAAAAATTTTGTTTTTACTATCATACATATTAAAATCCAATAACACACAACATGATAGAACCAATGGTAATAGAAAAAAGCATGGTAGGACTTCAGAGCAAGATGATATTGAATCAACACTGGTTACCATAATGTCTTCAAAGTAACTATTCATACCACCACATATATTAAGATCAAACAAAACAGAATAAAACCATTTGAACCAATGAATAAAGACATAAGACATCAAAGCAATATAATGGTGAACCATGATTTCCATAAAATCTTCTGTACTCTTACCATTTCTTACACTAGGGAGACTATATGGTATTTATACATGTGAGTTTGATTTATTTCACTTATGAGTATAGATTCAAGATGCATCCATTTATTTATAAATATCTCACTGTGATCATTCTTTATAGCTGAGTAGTACTCCATTGTATAAAAGTACCACAATTTTTTTATTTATTCCTTGGTTGATGGGCACTTAGGTTGTTTCCAAGATCTGGCTATTACAAATTGTGCCGCTATAAACATGGGTGCGCATATATCACTGTGGTAAGATGTTTTCAGATCTTCTGGGAATATGCCTAAGAGTGGAATAGCTGGGTCAAATGGGACTTCCAATCCCAGCTTTTTGAGGAATCTCCAGATTGACCTCCACAGTGGTTGCACCAGTCTACACTCCCACCAACAGTGCAGAAGAGTTCCTTTTCCCCCACAGCTTCTCCAGCATTTGTTGTTGGTAGTTTTGTTGATCCTGGCCATTCTTTCTGGAGTGAGATGGAGTTTGGTTTTAATTTGCATTTCTCTAATGACCAATGATGATGAACGTTTTTTCATGTATTTGTTTGCCATTCGTATTTCTTCATCTGAGAACTGTGTATTCATCTCAGATGCCCATTTTTGGATTGGGTCTTTGAATTTTGGAGTCTGATTTTTAAAAATTCTTTGTAAGTTCTAGACAGAAGTCCTTTGTCTCAGGGACAGCTCACTAAGATTTTTTTCCCAGTTCGTGGGTTTTCTTTTCACTATGCTGGAGATTTCTTTCGACATGCAGAAACTCATTAATTAAGATGTGATCCCAGTTATTGATTCTGGGAAGTATTTCCTGTGCAGTTTGGTTCTTATTCATGAATTCTCTACCTACCCCTAAGTCTTCAAAATTTTTACCTACTTTGTCTTGCAACAGATTTAGTGTTTCTGTTTTAATATTTAGATCTTTGACCCATTTGAATTTTAGTTTAGTACATGGTGATAGGCTTGGGTCTAATTTTAGTTTTCGGCATATGGATAGCCAGTTTTTCCAGCACCATTTATTAAAGAGACTGTCGTTCTTCCAGTGAATATGCTTGGCCCCTTTATCAAAGATAAGGTGGTTGAGTGTGTTTGTAGATGTATCTTCTAATCTATTCCATTGATCTTCAGGTCTGTTTTTATTCCAATACCATTTTGATTTTATTACAGTAGCTTTGTAGTGTAACTTCAAGTCAGGGATTGTGATGCTGCCTGCCTTGGCTTTGCTGCTTAGAATTGCCTTTGCTATTCTAGGTCTCTTCTGGTTCCAGATGAATTTTAGGAGTGATTTCTCTAGATCTATGAGGTATGCTAGTGGTATTTTCATTGGGATTGCATTGAATGTGTATAAAAATTTTGGGAGAATGGCCATTTTTACAATATTTATTCTTCCTATCCATGAACAAGGGATGTCTTTCCATTTTCTGAGGTTCTCTTTGATTTCTTTTTTCAGGGTGTTATAATTTTCCCTGTACAACTCTTTTACATATTTTGTTAGATTAATTCCTAAGTATTTCATTTTTTGGATGCTAGTGTGAAGGGTGTGGCTTCTCTTATTTCTCTCTTGGTGATTTTGTTGTTAGTGTATAAGAAAGCTATTGATTTTTGAGTATTGACTTTGTATCCAGCTGTTTTGCTGAGTTTATTTATTATATCTGGGAGACTTTCAACAGAGGTTTGGGGGGGTCTTCTATGTAGAGTATCATATCATCTGCAAATAATGATAATTTAACTTCTTCGTTTCCTATCTTTACTCCTTTTATTTCCCTCTCTTGTCTAATTGCTCTGGTTAGTATTTCCAGTACTATATTGAATAGGAGCAGTGATAATGGACATCCTTATCTTGTGCCTTGTGCCTGTCTTGTGTCTTGTGCCTTGTGATTTTAGGGTAAAGGCTTTCAGTTTTTGGCCATTTAATATGACACTGGCTGTTGGTTTGTCATAGATGGCCTTTATCATATTGAGGTAAAGACCATCTATTCCAGTTCTCAGTAAGGTTCTTATGAATGGGTGTTGGATCTTATCAAAAGCTTTTTCTGCATCTATAGAAATGATCATGTGATTCTTGCTTTTGGCTATATTGATCTGGTGGATTACATTTATTGATTTACGTATGTTGAACCATCCCTGCATGCCTGGGATGAATCCCACTTGGTCATGGTGTATAATCTTCTTGATGATTTGCTGCATCCTGTTTGCCAGTATTTTATTGAGAATTTTTGCATCTATGTTCATTAGGGAGATTGGCCTGTGGTTCTCTTTTTTGGTTGGGTCTTTCTCAGGGTTTGGTACTAGAGTGATATTTGCTTCCAGGAATGACTTAGGGAGAATTGCTCCCCTTTCAATTTCATTAAAGAGTTTGAGGAGTGTTGGCATTAAGTCTTCTTTGTATTTCTTGTAGAATTCCGCAATGAATCCGTCTGGGTCTGGGCTCTTCTTTGTAGAGACTTAATTACGTTTTCAATTTCATTCATAGAAATTGGGTTATTCAGCAGTTTTACATCTTCTTGATCCAACTTTGGTGGTTTGTATGTTTCTAGGAATCTGTCCATTTCTTCTGTGTTATCGAACCTATGAGAGTAGAGGTTTTTGAAATAGTTGTTGATGATCTTCTGTATTTCCACAGGGTTGGTAGTGATTTCTCCTTTTTCATTCTATATTGCATGAATTTGAGTCTTTTCTTTTCTTTTTTAAATTAGGTTGGTTAGGGGCTTGTCAATTTTATTTATTCTTTCAAAGAACCAACTCTTTGATTCATTGATTCTTTGAATTGTTTTCTCAGTCTCTATTGCATTAATTTCTGCTCTGATCTTTATAATTTCCTCCCTTCTTTTGGCTTTTGACTTGGCTTGCTCTTCTTTTTCTAGATGTTTCAGGTGTAATATCAGGTTGCTTATTTGTGTTCATTCTGTTTTCCTAATGTGGGAACTCAGTGCAATAAATTTTCCTCTGAGGACTACTTTCATTGCATCCCACAGGTTCTGGTAAGTTGTATTTGTATTTTTGTTTGCTTGTAGATATTGTTTAATTTCTTCTTTGATTTCCTCTGTGACCCACAGATTGGTCAAGAGTGTATTATTTAATTTCCATGTTTGTGTGGTTTTTTCAGTTACTTTTATCATTAATTTCCAGTTTCATGGCACTATGATCCGATAACATGCATGGGATAATTTCACTTCTTTTGCATTTACTTAAACATGTTCTGTGGGTTAGTATATGGTCTATTTTAGAGAATGTCCCATGTACTGGTGAGAAGAATGTATATCCTGATGTTGTTGGATGGAACACTCTGTATATATCTATCAAATCCATTTGTTCACAGGTGTGATTCGGTTCTTTCTTTGCTGATTTTCTGTCTAGTTGATCTATCCCTATGTGTCAATGGTGTGTTAAAGTCCCCTGTTATAATTGTGTTATTACCTATTTGATTTTTCATTTCTGTTAATACTTGCTTTGTGTAGTTGGGTGCTCTGGAATTTGGTGCATATATATTTAAGATTGTTATCTCTTTCTCTTGCAATTTTCCCCTAACTAGTGTGTCGTGACCTTCTTTGACTCTTTGGACCATTCTTGGTTTGAAGTTCACATGGTCTGCAAACAGAATAGCTACCCCGGCTTTTTTTGGAGTTCCTGTTGCATGGAGTATTGTTTTCAATCCTTTGACTTTCAGTCTGTGAGTTTCCTTTTGGGTTAGATGGGTTTCTTGTAGACAGCATATGGTTGGATGTTGTTTCTTGATCCATTCTGCCAGTCTGTTTCTTTTAATTGGTGAATTGAGGCCATTTATATTAATGGCTGTAACTGTCATATATTGGTTTATTGTTGACATGTTATCTTTCTGATGTTGTATCTTAGCTTTCCATTCTGTTTGTCTGTCTTGCTTAGTGGTTTTCCCTATGTATATCTAGAATGTCTTTCAGTATTCTTTGTAGGTTTGGTTTGGTGATCATGAAGTTCTTCAGCTGTTCTTTGTCATGGAAGTATCTTATTTCTCCATCCATTTTGAAAGACAGTTTTGCAGGGTGCATCAGTCTGGGTTGGAAGTCATTTTCTTTAAGGATCTGAAAAACTTCACTCCATGCTCTTCTTGACTTCATTGTTTGTGCTGAGAAGTCTGCTGTGATTGTGATAGGTTTTCCTTTATAGGTGACCTGTCTCTTTTCTCTAACAGCTTTTAATATTCTGTTCTTATGTTGGATTTCTGGGATGGTGATAATTATATGTCTGGGTGTAGTTTTGTTTTGGTTATGGCTATTTGGAGTTCTATATGCCTCACTAGTCCGTATGTCAGTTTTCATACTCATGTTTGGGAAGTTTTCAGCTATTACTTCTGTAAATAGCCTCTTGATATCTTTTGTGTTATCCCCTTCTTTTTCTTTTATCCCTATTAATCTTATATTTTTTTCCTTGCATCATCTTGCAGCTGTTGAATTGTTATTTCTTGATTTCTTGTTATTGTTAGAAGATCTTTCCTTTCCTGTTCACTAGCTGCAATCTTATCTTTGAGGTCTGAGATTCTATCTTCACTTTTGTTGAGATGGTTTTTGCAACTTTCATTAGAGTTATTGATTTCCTGTGTATCTCTTTGAATCTGCTTAATGCATTCTGTTTGTCTCAAACTGTTCATTCAGGGATTCTATCATTTTGCTTTGTTCCTCTAATTGTTTAGCTGTGTCTTTGTTGGATGCATTTAGTATTTCTTTCACTAGTTTTATCATTTCTTCTTTTACCTGGGAGAATATTTCTGATTTGAGTTCCCTCATAGCTTCCTGTACTTGCTTCTTTATTTCAGTTGATATCATTTCATACATTTCAGGTGTATGTGTAGTATTTTCTTCTATGTATGTGGCTCCTATTTCTTGGGATGGGCTGGGGTTTGAGATTGCATTTTGGGCTTTCGTTTTGTCATTTTCCTGTATTTCCATGTTTCCAGCAATTTCTGAAGCTTTCCCTCGTGGCACCACACCAGCTAGGCTCCCCCTTCAGTGGGCCTGGCTCCCCTGGTTGAATGAAAGTTGCTGGGTGCAGTCCACTCAAGCCTGCGGAACCTCTGGAGCCCAGTCCAAGGACCCAAGGGGGCTGGAACTGGCACCCAGTGGCCGGGATCGATGGTCCCACACCCTTTGGGGTCTGTGCTGGCTTTCTGCAACTCACCCCACGGAGCACGGTGCCAGTCAGGCTCCCCTCTCCGCTGGTCTGCTTCCCGCTGCTGAACCAAGGTCACTAAGTGCAGTCCACTCAAACCTGCGAATCCTCTGGAGCCCAGTCCAGCCAGCCAAGGGGGCTGGGCCGGCACCCAGCTGCTGGGATCGATGGTCCCAAACCCTTCCAGGTCTGCGTTGGCGTTCTCTTTTTTTAATTTTAAGAGAATAAAACAAAAGAGAACAGAAAAAAGCAAAGCAGAACAGGACAATGCAAGCAACACAGCACTTCACAACAAGACAACTGGACATCAACAGTGGCCACCATAATGCAAGACACCTCCTTTAAACCCAGCCTCCAGAACTGTAAGGCAGTAAATTCCTGTCTATCTCAGTTTATGGCACATTGTTACAGCAGCAATAGGACATGGATGCCTATGATACTAATCATTACCAGTGCTACTGAGATTCAAGGAGATCAAGTACCTTGCACAACTCCTTAAGAGCAAGAAGGGCTTTTGCATGGTGTGCAATAGCCACTCAGTAAATGATTTGTGGAATGAATACCTGTCTTTTATCTTAACTTAAGCCTGCTGATAGCTTTCTAGCCCCATCCTGTAGGTCCAGCCCAGGTGGTGAAGTCTCTAACACCCACCCTCTGCTCTTGATTTTCCTGCTTCCCTTCAAGTGGTAGGGCTAACTTAACTTACTGCATTTTAAAATAAACCCTTGTAATGGGGATGTCACATAGAGTTCCTCAGAAGAATCAGCTGAAATCAATTGGAAATAACAACCTGCAGGTTTTACTAGATACACAGAGGACATTTGTAGACCTGGCAGGAATTAAAGCTGGAATCAGGCTGTTTCTCTAGACAAGGCAGGGCCAGTTAGTTGGGACTTTGCTTTTCCTGATTTGGGGCCTGCCATATACAATTTAGCAATCAGTTATTTTGCTTTGCACAATGAACTGATTTTTTTATTGATGTTGTTCTTGATTCACTTATCATATTGTAAGCCTGTACTTTTGGATTTTTTACCTTGTTTTATAGACTTTCTACATCTACATATAATATAAATATTGTGAATGTGTCTTTCTGATGTGCCCAGTATACTCTGTGGACTCTAAATGATAGAACTGGTAAATCATAATGATGTTACAACTAAAGTTATGCACTGTTAATGCTTTGGGCTTAGTGTCTCTTCAAAGCCTCATACTGTCATGGGGGTGGTGCTTTTCAGAGGTGGCTGAACCTAGAGTTTGCAGTTGATTCACTGTCCAATGCTGGCATTAAGGGTGTGACTGCTACACTTGCCCTATGGTGGGTACCCTGCGTAAATTATAAGGGACAGAAAGAAGCTTGCCTCTCTCTTGTTGCTTTTGCTGTCTTCCACTACCATGAACTGTTGCCTCTTTGCTCTATGCCATCCTGCCTTGGAACCAACTGATTATGGACTGAAACCTTTACAAACTGTGAGCTAATTAAATCTTTCCACCCTTAATTTTCAGCATCAGGTATTTTATCTCAGCAACAAGAAAATTACCTAAGGCAGAACTTGGTACCAGAGAAGTGGGGTCATTGCTGTAATTGTACCTGACCATCTTGTTCAGGGAATTGTGGAGATGGCTTCTGGGAAGAGTTTGGAATGATTTGGAGATGCCAGCTGAAAAAGTAGAGCTGGAATGCCTTAGGCTGTTCTGTATGGGAGATTCTGGTCAGAATTCAGAAGACCAAATTTCTTCCAGTGAATATGTTTGGAAACTTTGTCAAAGATAAGGTGGCTTAATGTGGTTGGAGTTGTTTCTGCATCTTTTAATCAGTTCCATTGATCTTTGGGTCTGTTTTTTTTTTTTTAAATCACAGTAGCTTTATAGTACAATTTTAAGTCAGGGATTGTGATGCCCCCTGTCTTGTTTTTGTTGCTCAGGATTGCCTTTGCTATTCTAGGTCTCTTCTGGTTCTAGATAAATTTTAGGATTGTTTTCTCTAACTCTGTGAGATATGCTATTGGAATTTTGATTGGGATTACACTGAATCTATAACAGTTTTGGAAGTATAGCCATTTCACTATATTGGTTCTTCCTACCCAGGAGCATCGGATATCTCTGCATTTTCTTATATCCTCTTCAATCTCCTTTTTCATAGTACTGTAGTTTTTAGCGTAGAGGTGTTTTACATCCTTTATGAGATTTATTCCTAGATATTTCATTTTTTGAATGCTATTGTAAAAGGTGTTGTCTCCCTGATTTCTCTCACAGTGAGTTTATTATTCCTCTACAGGAAGGGTATTGATTTTTGAGTGTTGACTTGGTAACTAGCTATGTTACTGAATTTGTTGAATAAGAGTAGAGACAGTGGACATCCTTGTCTTGTTCCTGATTTTAGAGAGATAGTTTTCTGCTTTTGCCCAGTTAGTATTATGTTGGCTGTTGGTTTGTCATAGATGGCTTTTATCAGGTTAAGATAAAGACCATCTATTCCAATATTCTGTAGGTTTTTTTTTTAGTATAAATGGGTGCTAGACTTTGTCAAAAGCTTTTTCTACATCTATTGATATGACCATATGGTTTTTGTCCTCTGTTAATATGGTGTATTACATTTATGGATTTACATATGTTGAACCATCCCTGCATCCCTGGGATGAATCCTTCTCAACCATGGTGTACAATCTTCTTGATGATTTGTTGCAGTCTGTTTGCCAGTATCTTATTGAGGATTTTTGCATCAATGTTCATTAGGGAAATTGGCTGTAATTCTCTTTCTTATTTGGGGCTCTCTCTGGTTTTGGCATCAGGGTAATGTTTGCTTCCAGGAATGAATTTGGAAGTATTGCTTCCTTTTCAATTTCATCAAAGAGTTTGAAAAGAAGTGGTGTGAGGTCTTCTGTAAATTTCTTGTAGAACTCAGCAGTGAATCCATCAAGGTCTGGGCTTTTCTTTGTTGATATGTTTTTAATTACATCTTTGATTTCTTTTACTGATGTTGTGTTATTTAGGATTTTTATATTTTCTTGATTCCCCTTTGATAATTCATATGTATCTAGGAATCTGTCCATTTCTTCTGTATTTTCCATTTTATTAGAATACAGATTTTCAAAGTAGGAATAGA
Source organism: Hydrochoerus hydrochaeris (assembly GCA_004027455.1). Classification (NCBI taxonomy): domain Eukaryota; kingdom Metazoa; phylum Chordata; class Mammalia; order Rodentia; family Hydrochaeridae; genus Hydrochoerus; species Hydrochoerus hydrochaeris. Next base: position 63,304 of record PVLA01006811.1, read on the forward strand.
TGTTATTCTGGATTTCTGCAGGATTTGTAGTGATTTCACCCTTTTCATTTCTGATTGCATGGATTTGAGTCTTTCCTTTTTTTGATAAGATTGGCTAAAAGTTTGTCAATTTTATTTACTCTTACTAAGAACCAATTCTTTAATTCAATGATTCTTTGTATTTTTTTTAGTCTTCAGTATATTAATTTCTGCTCTGATCTTTATAATTTCCTCTCTTTTAGGAGCTTTTGGCTTAGCCTACTCTTATTTTTCTGGAAGTTTGAGATTCAACATTAAGTTGTTTATATACACTTGCTCTGTTATTCTGATAGGGGTATTTACTGATATAAATTTTCTTCTTAAGACTGCTTTCATTGTGTCCCACGTGTTCCAGTATGTTGTATTGTCAGCATTCAACTGTAAAAAGCTAATTTCTCCTTTAATTTTGTCTATGATGCATTGGTTGTGTAGGGTGCTATTTAACTTCCATGTGTTTATGAAGTTCTTATGGTTTCTTTTCCCATGGATTTCCAATTTTATTGTACTCTTGTCTGATAGTATGCATGGGATCATTTCAATTCTTTTGCATTTACTTAAATGTATTCTATGAGTATATGTTCTGTTTTGGAGAGTGTCCCATGTGCAGCTGAGAAGAATGTGAATTTCGATTTTGTGAGGTGGAGTGCTTATAGACATCTATTAAGTTCATTTGTTCAAAAAGTTGATTTAGTTGTAGTATTTCATTACTGATTTTTGGTCTAGTTGATCTGCTTTTTTGTGACAGTGGGGTATTGAGTTTTCCCAATACAACTGTATTAGGGCTTATTTGATTTTTCATGTCCATTAGTAACTGTCTTATATATTTGAGTGCACTGGTATTTGTTGCATATATAGTTGTGATTGTTATCTCTTCCTCTTGGGTTGTTCCCTTTCTGAGGATGTAGTGACCTTTTTTTTATCTCTTAATCAGTCTTGGCTTGAAATTAACTTTGTCTGCAAATCAAATAGCCACCCCTGCTTTTTTCTGGGTTCCTGTAACGTGGAGTATTATTTTCCATCCATTGACTTTCAGTCTATGAATTTCTTTTTGAGTTAAATATGTTTCTTGTATGCAGTATATTGTTGGATCTTGCTTATTGATCTATTCTTTCAGTCTATGTCTTTTGACTGGTGAATTGAGATGATTAACATTGATGGTTATAACTGAAGTGTATTGAATTATCCTTGTCATATTATTTTCCTGTTGTTAGCTCCCCCCCTTTTACTCCTTCCTCTAATTGTTTTACTCCTTCCTCTAAGCCTGGTGGTTTCCATCCACTGAGGTTCATGGAGCTATAGTCTTTAAGTCTCTTTCTAGAATGTCCTTCAGAACATTTTGGAGTGCTGGATTGGTGGTAATAAATTTCCTCAGATATTCTTTGTCATAGAAGTATCTTATTTCTCAATCAACTTTGATAGATAGTTTTGCAGGGTACATCAATTTGGGTTGAAAGTTGTTTTCTTTTAGAACCTGGAGTTCTTTACTCCAGGCTCTCCTTGACTTGAGAGTTTGTGCTGAGAAGTCAGCTATATGTCTGACAGGCTTTCCTTTATAGATGATTTATAGATGATTTGTTTCTTTCCTCTAACAACTTTTAGGATTCTATTCTTGTTTTGAATTTCTGGAATCTTGACTATGATATGCCTGGCTGTAGATTTTTTTTGATCATTGCTAATTGGAGTTCTATATGCTTCATATATCTGAATGTCAAATTCTTTTTCTCTACCAGTTTTCTGTCATGATGTCTGTGAACATTTTTTAATGTTGTTTGTGGTGTCTCCTGTTTGTTCATTGACTAAAGTTAATCTTAAATTATTCTTCTTTGTCTCATGTAGCAGCTGCTGGATTGATTTCTCATGATCTCTTGCTATTTTTGAGAAATCTTTCTTTTCCTGGTCACTAACTGCAAGCCTGTCTTCAGTATCTGAGATCCTATCCTCATATTTGCCTAATCTGCTTCAAATTCTTTCTATGGAGTTTTTTTTTCCTCCTGGATATCTGCTTGAATCTGTTTTATGGGTTCCATTTCTTTTCTGTGCTGAGCTTCCATAGTGTTCTTCAGCTCATCTATTTTTTTTGTCTGTTTCTGCTCTAACATTGCTAAGCATGATATGTATTTTGTTATCTGAGAGATTATTTCTTTTTTTATTTAAAGAAAAAAAATTGAAACAGAAAGATTGTAGAAGTAATACAAAATTTCAAAAACAAAACAAAACAAAACAAAAAAACAAAAAAAGTAACCAGTAAGAAATCACTAGTTGATAATTACATATTTTCCTCTTAGAAGTAGTTGTTCAAGTTACAAAAGTAAAGCCTACAAAGTGGACATTTAAATAGTGAGACTGCAACCAGTTCTGTTCATCTATCCAAAAAAAAAAAAAAACTTAGTAATATGGTTATCAATCCTACACACTTAAACATACGTGCAGTTATATCCTTTAGAATACTTTCTTTTCCTATTTTTTTCTTTACAATAACTATAATCCATTCTTGTAAGCTACTTAGAAGTTCTACACATGTATAAGTCTCTACATGTATATCTAGCCTTTCTATATTAAAGAGAGAAACAAATCAAAACAAGTCAACAATACAAATCCCTAGAGAGACATGAAATGAAAAGGACATATAAAACCACAATACTAGGTGATCTATGGTAGTTACTATAATGTCTCTTGTTATTTTCAATAAAATTTTCTATATCGTCAAACATAATATAATTAAACTTAGCATTGCATTACACTATTAATAAAAACTAAACATTGGAGACATTATAGGATGTCAAAGACAGTTACTAATCAAATCAGAATGGGTATCCTATTGAATCTTGTCATCTTCAGAACAGTTTCCGCTACACTCAGACTTGATACTCTCAAGCATACCACATTCAAATAAAATCAGTCAAGATAAAACAATAGGATAACCAATCTTCTCTGTCTAATCTCTGCTATGCTATTTTTCTGTCATTGTTGTTTATTTACTTTTATTCTTCATTCCACTGTCTGCCCCTTTTTTGAGGCCTTTCTGCCATTGTTCCTGGAATCCTGCCGATTTTTTTCTCTCTCTCTAGAATGTCCTTCAATATTCTTTGCAGGGTTGGATTGGTGGTCACGAACTCCTCCAGTTTCTCTTTGTCGTGGAAATATCTTGTCTCTCCATTAATTTTGAGAGACAGTTTTGCAGGGTACATCAGTCTGGATTGGAGGTTATTTTCTTTCAGGGCTTGGAATATTTCACTCCAAGCTCTTCTTGATTTGATGGTTTGCATCAATAAGTCCGCTGTGATTTTGATGAGTTTTCATTTATAGGTAATCTGTTTCTTTTCTCTGATCGCTTTTAATATTCTGTTCTTGTGATGGATTTCTGGGATTCTGATTATTATATGTCTGGGTGTAGATTTGTTTTGGTTGTATCTGGCTGGAGTTCTGTATGCCTCATTTATCTGAACTTCACTTCTGTTACCTATGTTTGGGAAGTTTTCCCTAATTATTTCTGTGAATAGACTTTTTATTTCATTTGTATTTGTTGCTGCATCTTCATTCGCATTTTTTATTCTTAGATTATAAATCCTCTTGTCGTCTTCTAGCCTTTGTATCATTGCTTCTTGGTTCCTTGTTATTTTTAAGAGATCCTTCCTTTTGCGATCATACATTACAAATCTATCTTCAAGTTTTGAAAGTTTGTCTTTAGTTTCTGTTAAAAGGTTTTGCCAGCTTTCAATGGAGTTTTTAATTTCCTGATATTCTCTTTGGATCTGTTTCATGTATTCTAGATTTTGTTTATATTCTTCCTCAAAGGCTTCTCTCGTTTCTCTGGGTTCCTCCATTCTTTCATTTGTGTCTACTTGAGGATTACCCAGGATTTCTTTTATTAATCTTCTTATATCTTGCTTTACCTGAGTTAGAATTTTAGATTTAAATTCATCAATGAGGTTACGGAACTATTTCTTTATTTTCGATGAGGCCGTGTCTGATATTACATGTTTGCTGCCCTCAACCTCCTCTACATTTACCTCTACTGGACTCACATTCCCTGGTTTGGCGGTTGGAGTCCTTTTGCTGTTTCTCTGTCTTGTCATGTTTCCGGCCCCCTTTAGATGGCTGGGTGGTGGAGGTCTCTGGGCCCCTTGCCCAGTTTTTCTGCAGCACACTGGCTAGGGAATACCACCCCCCCCCCAGTCCACTGCTGATCTGTGAAGTGCATGCTGTGAGCCAGCCCCTCCCCCTACATCAGTCACCCAGGGGATGCTTCAGCACTTTTGTGTGTTCCCTGGGGATGCCACTGTCTCAGGACAGCCTCATCCCTGGCTATTGGGTTACAACCAGGGGTCTGGCCCAGCCTGAGCAGATCCCCCCAATCTGCTTTGGACCAGGAGCTGTTGACCGATGCCTCCTCGGGTTTTGATTCAAGCCGGCCCTGCCCAATTCCAAAATGTCGTCTAGCCAGTCATCTTGCTCTGGGAAATCCAGTTCCCATCACTCACCAAAGTTTGCGCAGCTCGACTTGCTGTTTCCACTCCCTGCCACAGCACCTCCTCCAGCTGAGGGTCTTGAGCTCATCAACCCCCACTTTCGGCAGGGCCACGACCTCAGCTCTGATTGTGAGTCATCTGACTCTAAGACACACCTGGTATAGCGCCAGAGCTTGCCCAGCTCCAGCCTTCTGTCCATGCTTCTTCTTTCTTTCTTTCTTTCTTTCTTTCTTTCTTTCTTTCTTTCTTTCTTTCCTTTCCTTTCCTTTCCTTTCCTTTCCTTTCCTTTCCTTTCCTTTCCTTTCCTTTCCTTTCCTTTCCTTTCCTTTCCTTTCCTTTTCTTTTCTTTTCTTTTTCCTCAGTTTCTTCCTGGGTTGTGAGAATTCCTCTCCTTTTGTCTGGCTTTCTCCATGTTGTTAGATTCTAGCATCTGAGTTGTTTTCTTTTCAGAGAGGCTCTCTATCGTGCTACCACTCAGTCAGCCATCTTGGATTCTCTAAGAGATTATTTCTGATTTCATTTTTTCCAGAGCCTCATTCAATTGCTTTGTTGTTACCACTTCAGAGAGATCTGGTGGAGGGCTTTTGGATTGTCCCACCTCATTGCCACCTAAATTTGCCTTTGGTGAACTGGATGTCTGGGGTTGTATTTTGCTTGTGTCTTTTTCTTTTCTTTTCTCTCTCTTTTTTAGCTTAAATCCTGGGATGATGTTTATAAATTGCCTATGATGAGTTGCTTTATTGGCAGTATTTGGGACCATAAGGGGATGATTACTTCTCTGAGGTATTTTTCCAGGTGAAGCTGGTTTTTGGGTTTTGAGTCTGTTGGAAGATCTTACCTCTTCAGTTTGGTGGAGGTGAGAAATTGTGGCTTGTTTGGCCCAGTCCCTTGTTCTTTGGCACTGTGCCAACATATTTTCTGTGACCCTTAGTTAATCTCAGTCATGGACTACCAGGATCAACAGCTGTTTGGAACAATTATGTCAATTTTAGCTATAATGGTACCAATAGCATCAAAATCAGCCTAGAAAACAACTGAGTCAACCCTTAATTTGCAACTTTTAACTGTATGAACTAGATTTGTCTATAACAAAATATGTAAAACAAAGCAGATATAATTATATGCAGTATATAAGTCTGTAATGTGTCAATTTTGCCCTTCAGGGTTTAAATTTAAACTGGATTAAGGAAAAAATAGAGAAGAGGAAGTAAGGAAACATTAGAAGTAAGGTTGGAAGACAAAGGGGGATCACACCAACTGGAGGAAACTGGTGCAGGAGACTGAAGGAAAAGAGAGGAGGAAGAGATAAAAGGAAGAACAGAATAGAACCACACCCAGAAAGAGGTTAGGAAGCACTTTCACACTCATAAAAAACAAATAAGGAGAAAGAGAAAAAAAAAAAAAAGAAAAACAAACAGTCCACTTCCTGGATTCTCTCTGGGTTCAGTAGTAGGCAACCTGTGGAGATGGAGTCCCAAATCATGCCCATCCCAGCAAGCCAGCGGTTGGTTTATGGCAGAGTAGTGGATAATCTCAGCAGGCCTGCCCTGAGACCAGACTCACTGCACTTGCCATAGTCATAGGTCTGCATCCAGTTGGCAGCTGTTAGAGGAAGCTGGCAGCATTTCTGTGTTCATCTAGCCCATCTCCAAAATGGGTCCTGGCAAATCACTGTCTCCCCATGGGAGGACTAAGTATCTGCACTCACTGCCAGCCAGCACAGTCCTTCACATCTGCTGCTCTCCTCCACTGCCATGTCTCTCTGCAGAGGCTTCTGGTATTGCCAACTGTCACCATCACCATTATCGTGTGTCCACAGGCTCACACAGCTCCTCTTGTGCAGTGAGTCCCGTCTCATGGTGAATGAGTATTGGCTACCACCTTCTTTTTCCTTCAAGTTTCTCTTTTTATTCTCTCTGTGGGCTTCAGTTTGCACTTCAGATTCTTCCTGGGTCCAGGGGACCCACTTCTTTCCTTCTTAACTTCCTCACGATGCTGTATTCCAGCATCTAAACAGTGACTCTCAGAGAGGCTGTTTTCTTTGCTGCTTACCATTCTGCCTTCTTCACGAAAGTCACATTTTGTTTTCTTAGGAATTGGAAGAACAGGAGATATCATTTAAGAATATAATTTTAAAGATTGGCAAGTAGAAATTTGTGGTTTGAAGGATTTTTTTTTTTCCTCTTTGATTTTAAAGAAGCACTATGGGAAGGACTTTTTCTCTGTTTTTGGGAACCTCAAACCATGCTGGTATCATTTATTTTTCTGGCTTCTGAGTCCCATGTTTATCAGCAGTTGTTGCTTCCTCCTCTCTTCTTCCCAACTCTGCCCTCAGGCACAACAGTGGGGCTCCCCGCTAGGGGCAGTAACTGCAGCTCACTCAGCATTTCATCTCTAGCACCGATGTGCTTTGGCATTCAGGAGGTCCTCAGTAAGGCAAATGCCAAAAGATTTATTCTTTTGGAAAGAATGAAGGAAATATTATCTCTTTTTTAGGTCTGTTCTGATTTCTCTTGGACTCTCAGTTTGGATACAAAATACAAGGGAGAATATGGTATCATACTCATGCTTTCACAATACCTAACATCATTTCTAACACTGCGGGAGTTCAGAAATGTTTAAATGAATCATACAGCTTTCCTAAATGAATAAATAGAAGATTCCAGAAATCTGGCCTGGTTGTACACAAGTGTAATCCCAGCACTTGGGATGGCTGAGGTAGGAGGATCAGAAGTTATCAATTTAGTGACTTCATGAGACACTACCTAAAAAAAGAAAAAGACCCAAGAAATGTGACAGAAGTGAAAAGGAAAAAATAGAAAGAAAGAAATGTAGATCTAAGAGAAATAAGGAAATCATTCCAAGGAAGATCAGTAGGTGATTCATTAAATTTCAGCTGTAGGGAGTACAAGAAATTCTCAGTTGACTACTAAACATGTAATGTTATTTTAGTCCTATGTTTTAAGTATTCAATAAAAAATAATTGTAATTTATGAAGTTATGAACAAAAGGTAATTTGTATATTCTTATAGAATTATCTATTGTCTTGCTGTTCTTATAAAAGTCTGCAAGAAGAATCCAAACTTTGTTTTAAATAACTCAGTAATTAATATAGCAGTTGTTAGTTACTAAATATACTATTGGAATAATACAATAATTATAAAATAAGAGGTATTATGAAATAATAGTAATTATGACTCTTCACTAGCATAATTTTGCTTTCCTGTATCAGAAATTATTTCCCTCTTGGCTAAGACTTTGTCTTTTTCTTTATTAGCCAAATATCTTGATTGTGTTTTCTGTATTTATTGCCTGTACATTCTCGTCTCTCATCCACTCTTCAAACCATCAAAAAGCTGGGATTATTTTACAGAAAATACTCTAAATAAAGTGATCAGTTCTTGACTTTTACTCTGCATTTAGAAGTGTGTGCTTTTGGTTCTCTTCTTAACATCTTAATAGCTTGACACATCTCCTTCCTGAGTCTTCTTTTTCCTCCACTTGCAAGTGATTGTCTCAAGCTACTCCAAATTCTCATTTCCCTGTATGGTCTTTGAACGCAGAGTGGGGGTGTGGGTGGGTATAGTTTAGAGATATTATCAGTAAGTCTTGTGACTAGATTGGGTGTGGGAAGTGAAGAAAAGAGAAGAGTTCAAAAGTCTGCCCATAGCAACTAGATAGGTGATGAGAAAAAGCATTTTTTGAGATGGAGAGAAGATACTGGGAAGTGTGTGTGTGTGTGTAAGACTCCGCTTGGAGTCAAACTCATTCTATCCCTGTTAAAGAGGAGCAACAGTGATTAGGATTCTCGAGAAACCTACCATTGTAGATAATAACAACGCTAATCTAGTGCCCTGACCCTGGTTTTGTATGCCTGTGATTTAGCACCCCTTGATGCTGACATCTTAAAGACCTGTAATGTGTTATGATGGCCAAGACTCTGATGACACATACAGTCCACGAGACAACAGACCTTACTTGACGTTTGTCATCTTATTTCGATGTTTTTTAAAAAAATAATTCTAAGACGTTTTAATTGCATGTATAGATTTATATAAACACCATTCTCATCAAGAGATAACTTATCTTGCCTCCCCAAGTAGCTCCCTCATGCTTTTCAAGTCATACTTTTGTTTTCTTCCCAATCCTGGCAACTTCTTACCTGTTCTTTACCTGGATAATTGTCATTGTCATCTGGAGAAGGTCAGATAAGTGAAATTGGTGTGTAACCTCTGGGAATTTTTTTCCCACTGAGCTTAAGATCAGCCTAGGTGTGTAGGAGTGAATGCTCCATTTACTGCTGAGGGGCAGGACAAGGACTTAATGTGCTGTCTCTCTGGTCCTCATCACAGAGTGGGCCCCACTTTGCCAACCTAATGGAAAGCATTCAAACGGAATGAAGTTGATATTATGGGGACTAATGGGTGTGACACAGGACCTAGACTCTCAGAGGAGATTCCCAGCCACTCTCAGGAGAGAAAATGGGCTGGGAATGATGCCTGCATGCCAACCCTTTTCCCAAGGAGTATTTTACAAAGTGCCATGGTCTGAGGTAGAAACTAAAGACAAAAAGCCCCCTTTTTAGTGAAAATGGTTATCAAATCACAAAAATGGCACTTCTGTGGGATTTTTCATTAGTAGGGTAATGTGTATCTTGACTTTTAAGTGTATGATATTCAATGCTTTGCAAATCTTTAGACCACCACATGCCATTTCCCCCAGAATATTTCTCTTTGGATATTTTCTAGGGAAAATGTTTTGGGTAAAGTTGCTGTAAGCTAATACACAATTTTTAAGGACAAACATGGTCATGAGATTTTTTCAAGAGTCAAATGTGTTTATTAAATTGATTGTAAGGTTTACAACAAGTATAAAATACATCAGTCACTAATTATAGAAATGTAAGGATCATCTCATAGTACATAGAAATGTGGGTCCACTAGGGGGCAGAAGAAGATCAAGAAAAGAAAGCATTTCTCCCCAAATTGTTGCCAAATTTTAAAATTCCTGTTGGATACTAAAAATAAAATGAAATCTGAGGACTTTTTCTTATTTTTATGAAAAAAAGATAATAAGGTAATTAAAATGGTCTGCTTACTCCTATTACCATACCACTTTTTCGATGCATTCTTATCTTTGGCATGTAATTTATGCATAATAATTTATTGAATAGAAAAGCATACCCAGAATAGGAGTTGCCTTTGACTTTATGAAAGTAAATCCTGATGTTCAAAACCCAAAAGATCATTAACCTTTGGAGTTTAGAAAGAGGTGCCATTGCCAGCATCTACTATTATTTCCCCAGCCTGTTTTGGTTAGGGAATAAGTTATGGCAAGTAAAACTTGACCTAGAATTTGTGGAATTTTAATCTCCTAATAGAATCAAAGAGTCTCAGTTAATCATCTAACAAGTATTTATTGCTATCTTTTTCCACCTACTTCAGCCTCACCAGCACCCCACACCTTCCCCACAGCTGGAGAAGAATAAATGTAACCAAAAAGACAGAAACATGGACTCTTGTTAGTGGAGGGTTGGTTGCCTCTTGAACTTCTCAAAGCCTGTCTTCATTGTACAGCACTAGATTCCCACAGGTTCATTTTATTATGAACTGGCTCATGTGTATAACAGTGTTAAATGAGAACCCATGAAAACCCTCTCGCTTGAGAAGATGATCCAGAAATTTTCTAACAGGAAAGTGCACTATTGATCTGGTCCTAGAAGAAAAGGACCCCTCCTCCACAACACCCACTGCCTTCTTTTGTTCCTTCAGGTTGAACTCTTGTGAGGCTGTTGTCATGGTCAGGAAAGGAGGTCTCTAAGAGGGCAGTGATTCCTGGGGCTGTAGACTGGAGAAGTTGTAGGTACTCAAGACTGGAAATCAGGAGGTTGGAGAAGAAGCTCTTGGTTTCTCTAGGTAGTTGGATATTTGCTTACATTAAGAGGAATTCAAGACGGCCTCTGTTCTGCAGACGGAGGCTGGCAGACAGGAAGGAGACTGAAGAGGAGCCAGATTGTCTTCTTCTGTACTTTCTTCAACTGTTTTCTCTTAGGTGTTAGTGACTCCTAAACATTTTGGCCTTGTTTCAGCTGTAACAAAGGGAATTTAAAGAAGAGTTCAAATTGTGAGATACACGATTGCATGTGAGGCCAGTGTGGATGGGATAACATTAATAGGCAAAAGACTTGAAGATATACGTGTAGACAAAGATTTCATAAACAAAACCCCAGCTGCACAGGAAATAATACAAAGAACCAAAACCCCAGCTGCACAGGAAATAATACAAAGAATCAATAACTGGGATCTCATCCTATTGAAAAGCTTTTGCACAACAAAAGAAATCACCAACAGAGTGAAAATACAATCCACGTAGTGGAAAAAAATTTTAGCCAGTTGTCCTTTAGACAAAGGACTTATATTTGTATATAGAACTGAAAAATATCAGGCCCCCCAGATTTAAAGATCCAGTCCCAAAATGGGCATCTGAGATAAATATACATGTCTCAGAGGAAGAAATAAAAATAACTATATGAAAAAATGGTCAGCGTCACTGGTCATTTGAGAGATGTAAATTAAAAGAACACTGAGATTCTACCTCACCCCAGAAAGAATGGCTATCATCAAGAAATTAAGCAATAACAAATGCTGGCCAGGCTGTGGGGAAAAAAGAACCTTTCTCTACTGTTGGTGGGAGTGTAAACTAGGGCAACCATTGTGGAAATCAATGTGGAGATTCCTAAAAAACTAGGATTAGAGGCCCTATTTGACTCTGCTACCCCTTTTCTAGATATCTTCCCAGGAAAATTAAAAACATCATACCACAGTGATATATGTGCACCCATGTTTATAGCAGCACAGTTTGTAAATAGCTAAACAAATAAGAGGCACATCAACTGATGAAAGGATAAAGAAGATGTGGTTTTTTTTAATGCAATGGAGTACTACTTGGCCATAAAGAAGGACGAATTTGAGGCATTTCTAGGTAAATGGATATACCTTGAGACCATACAATTAAGTGAAGTAAATCAGACTCACATGTATAAACATCACACTGTCTCTATGGTGTGAGAAACTGAAAGAATAAATAAGGACCAAAATGCAAAATAGATAGTGTGAAATGGGAAGAAATCAGTCAAAAGGAAAGAAGAACTTGGGTAGGGGAAGAGGGAAAGGAAGGAAAGGAAAAGGAAAAATGGTTAAAAAAAAGATAAAGTGGAAGCAAATCTTGGTGAATAGGGAGAGGAAGATGGGTTGAAGGGAGGAGAGGGGGTTGGGAAAAAAAGAATAAAAATGTCCTGTATGGGTGCCAGTTCTCTATGATGAATGTGATCATTTTGTATATCTAAGATGTACCAATAAACTTAATAAAAAACTGATGAGACACTAAAACAGGAATTTGTATGTGAGGGTCAGATGTTAAAGTCAAGGTCACAGGCCCAAGCCCCTCCTTCCTATGGGAAATTTTGTCATTACTTCCTCAAGGGTGACACATATCAGTCAGATACCAGAATAGTACCTGCAGCATGAGGGCACAGTGGGCATTTCTTCTCACACAGATGCTGCCAAGGGCTCCCCTCTTGCAAAAACTCTTTCAAATCTCTCAGAAGGATGAGAAGTTCAAGTAGGGGGATTGACCTCTGTTAACCAATTATTAGAGTCAGCTCCCTCACTCAGCTGTTTTCAGGGGAGAAAACCAAAAACTGGTTCAGAAAGATTATATGGTGTTTCCAAGTCATGGGGTTAGAGTTGGGAGCAAAGGATAAAACATAGGCTTCCTGAATCTAAGTTATTTTCACACTTCTCCAAATAGGGATGTTTCCACTTCTTCTTTTTTTTTTTAACCTTTTTAAAAATTTATTTAAAGAGAAACAAAAGCATGTAAAGGGTAGTGGTAATACAGAATTCCAAAAAAAAAAAACAATAAGAAATCACTAGTTAATAAATTACATATTGTCCTCTTAGAAACAGTTGTTCAAGTTACAAAATTAAAGCATACAATGTAGATAGTCAAACAGTGAGGGTGTAAACGGCTATGCATGCATGAATCTCTGCATGTATTTCTATATTTTCTGTATTAGAGGGAAAAACAAAACTTAGCAAGACAAAACAAAACAAATTCTTATAAAAGCATGAAACCAAAAAGTCATATAAAACCACAGTACAAGGTGATCTACAATGATTATTGTGCTGTTTCTTATCTTCAAAAGAATGTCTATATCATCAGGCATAATTGAATACAGCAATATAATTGAGTATAGCAGTATGTAACAATATTAGTAAAAATAAAACATTATAGACAGTATAAAACTTCAAAGGCAGGTAATAATCAAACCACAGTGGATATTCTAGTGGATCTTGTCATCTTAAGTGCAGTTGCCTATACTCTCAGACTGGATATTATCAATCATAACAGCTTTGAATAAAATCTATCAATACAAAACAGCGATCCAACAAATCAGATTCAATTATGATCAGTCATGGTAAAACAGTGAAGGTTTTACAGAGCTTTAGATTAAGTTAATAGGAAATTAAGGATGATTACTGTACTATATCCTGTTATTTTTGGGATTACTGCCTGTGCCCTCAAATCTAGTACAGGTAGAATGACTGGAACAGAATATAATACATCTAAGCAGAGTAGTGTGAGTAATGTGGGTTTTAAATCCTGGTGCACTATTAACAATATAGTGTATCAAGGCCATCTATGTTAGAGTTTCTAGTTATCCTTCTCTGCCTCATTTCTGCTATGCTATTTTCCTGCCTTTGTATACTTTTCTCCTTCATTCTACTGCCTGCCCCACTCATTGGGGCCTTTCTGCCACTGTTCCTAAAATCCTGGTATTTTTTTTTCTCTCTCTAGAATGTCCTTCATTATTCTCTGTAGGGTTGGATTGGTGGTCACAAACTCCCCCAATTCCTCTTTGTCACGGAAGCATTTGTTTTCCCATTAATTTCTAGTGACAGTTTTGCAGGGTACATCAATCTGGGCTGGAGGTTATTTTCTTTCAGGGCTTGGGATACTTCACTTCAAGCTCTTCTTGATCTGATGGTCTGTGTCGAGAAGTCAGCCATGATTCTGATGGGCTTACCTTTATAGGTAATCTGTTTCTTTTCTCTGACAGCTTTTAATATTCTGTTTTTATATTGAATTTCTGGTATCTTGATTATTATATGTCTGGGTGTAGCTCTGTTTTGGTTGTAGGTGGTTGGAGTTCTGTATGTCTCACATAACTGAATGTCATTTTCTTTTCCCATGCTTGGAAAGTTTTCCTTAATTATTTCCGTGAATAGCCTTTGTAATTTGCCTGTATGTATTCCTGCTTCTTTGTTCACATTTCTTATTCTTAAATTGTAGATTCTCTTGTCATCTTCTAGCCTTTGTATTATGACTGCCTGTTTCCTTGTTATTTTTAAGAGATCTTTCCTTTCATAATCACACACTGCAAACTTGTCTTCAAGTTTTGACAGTCTATCCTGTTTTTTTTAAGGCATTTTGCCAGCTTTCAATGGAGTTTTTAATTTCCTGATAGTCTCTTTGAATCTGCTTCATGTATTCTATATTTTCTTTATATTGTTTATTGAATGTTTTGCTCCTTTTTTGTGTGTTCCTCCCTTCTTCCGTCTGTATCATCCTGAGAGATGCTTCCTGAGAGCATTTGTTTTATTACTCTACTCATATCCTGCTTTACCTGATTTAATGTTTCAGTTTTGAGCTTGTCTACAAGGTCCCGAAGATATCTCTTAATATCCATTGAAGGCATGTCTGATGTTGTGTGTTTACCGCCCTCAGTCTCCCTTGTTTTTCCTTCTCCTGGATCAGTGCTCTCAGGGTTCTGGGCTGGGGGCCTCCTCCTGCCTCTCTCTCCTGTCATGGCCCTGACTTCCTCCACACAGGTTACAGTGCAAGTCCCAGCCCCCTTCCCTGTTGGCCATGTTTCCTCTGAAGCACTCTGGCAAGGGACTTCCGCCCTTTCCTGGCTGCTCTTGTCACTGAGGTGTAAGCAGCAGCTGTGTATGCCTGCCCCTCCCTACCCAACCAGCCAAACTTCAGGGGCGATCACCTGGTCAGTGCATGCTAGGCGCAAGGAATTGATTTGGGATGGCTTATTGGGTCCCGGCCAGGGGTGTGGCCCAGTCCAAGCAAATCCCACGAATCTGCTCTGGGGAGGGAGGAACCAACTGAAGTCACTGTCACTCCCAGTTCAGGCTCCTCCTGCCCGATTCCAAAATGTCGCCCATTTGGTTGCGCCCTTCCCATGGGGGTGGTGTTCTCATTCCCAGCACTTACCATGGATTAATGAAGGTCCGTTCACCAGCTCCACTCTCCATTGGGCTCACCAACCCCCAAGGGCTCACCAACCCCCGACTTCAGTGCTGCTGTGCTTCCTGTGAGTGGTGGTGGGAATGAGTTTGGGCGGCTCTGCCTGCCTGCATGGATTCAAGTTGGTACAAATTTGGTGGGTCACCATGAAAACGCTGTGTCCCATAATTTTTAGCTGTTTCAGTTGTAGTCCCGAAGTATTTGATGAGCTTTTTTACCTTTTAATTTCTTCCTGTGTCAAGAGGATCCATCTCCCTCTGTCTTGGTCTCTCCAGGGTGTTTTATTCTGGCAAATGAGTTGTTTCTCCCGGGAGGCTTTGTATTTTGTTGCTCACTGATTGGCCATCTTGTCTTCTTCCTCAATGCAATATCGTTTTTTTTTTTTTTTTTTTTGGTACCAGGGATCGAACTTATGACCTCATGCTTGCCAGGCAGGTGCTTAAGCCACTGAGCTAAATCCCTGGCCTGTTTCCACTTCTTGACCAATTATTATTTTGCAACCAGACAAATGTTTCGAGACACCGAGAGACAGAAAACAGTCACAAATATTTCTACAAATGTTCTGTATTCCTTGCCATGCAATACAGTGCTAAATGATGCTAAGTCTGAACTGCATGGTCTTCAGCCCTGTGTTGGAAATGAGATTCTTTCAAGGGTTCTGGCACCCTGGGATGTGTGGCCCATTGGTTGAAGGGCAGATATGAAAGCATTCTTCCTGGAACCTGCAGCCAAGCCTAGAGGGGTGACAAAGTGTGCTCCTTAAGTGTGCAGGCCTGTGAGTCTGGTTGTAACTCTGTTTATTGCCTCTTTGGGAGAAAAATAGTGGAGCAAGGTCATGTCAAATCCATATCCCCTTCCTTGATCCAGTAGGGCAAAGACCATCCAGTAGGAGCAAGTCATACTGATGTAAGGTAAAAGAGCACTGAATAGGAGATTTTGGGTGCTCTGTTTTCTTCTCCTCAGTGTAATTTATTTCCTGAGAAATCAATACCAAGATGTTGATAACAATTGTTATCACACTCACCCATTATTGACCCCATGCATAAGAAAGTCCACTCTCCAATGTGGCAACTCTCAGTGGGCACTATGCATCATTCGTGGCAGCAGCTAACATAGGTTATGTGGCTACAATGTGTCCAGCACTGTTCTAACTGCTTCTCAGGGTTTGTGCTAGGCTAGTGTTCTGAATGCCTTACAAGATAATTGCATTATTACAAGTGAAGATGCTTATAAAATGAGATGGAACAGCTAGCCTGAAACCAAGCAGTCTGGTTCTAGAGTGTGGGGTACCCCCATCATCTTGTTACCTTGTAACATCCACCTGATATCCAGCAAACTCTCCTGATCCAGATCAAATCTTGCAGACTGTATCCACCAACATCTTACGTTCTGATATGGTCACATACACTGAAAATATAGGCTTTGTTTGGGGAAAGAAATCTATAGTGAAAGTTGGAGTTGGAAGATAAAATGACTCTGGGGTCATCTCTAGAATAATGTAACCTGAGATGTCATTTCCCCTCTCAGGTTAATATTGTTTTCAAGTGATGAAGTTAATACTTCTTGACATATTATTTGGTACTTAATGAAATGCTTTACATTTATTACTTCTTAATAAACCTAGGGACAAAAGGAAGCAAACACTCTTTTTTGCGGGGGAGGGTACTGGGGAATCAAACTCATCACCTCATGCTTGCCAGGCAGGAACTTGTGCCACTGAGCTGTATCCCCAGTCCCAAAGCAAACGTTCTTATTATCCCTTGTTTAAACATGATTTTAGGGTTACTGCGTTATTTCCCCACATGACATAGCCTTTTCCTAGGAAGCTGTGAGGATGGCACCCAGTGCCAGGACTCTAGTGCCTGTATTCTTCGTCCCAGATCCCTGTCAGCACCTAATTTGCTGTCTTACAATTCAGACCAAATATCCTTCCAGTCATTGGATTTCCTGAAGATTTGGGAGCAGCTCAGACCTGCTCTGGATGTCCTACGTTTTGTGCTGATTCTGTTCTGCTGTGAAGCCATCTGTGAGCCATCCTTTCTTTAGAATTCGACTTTTGTCATCTGGCTTTGATTTGCTGAGACTCTTTTCCTCTATGCAATTTGTGTTGTTTTAGTTTCTTTTTTCTATGGAAACCATTTTTTACATTAATTTAATAATAGATGTTTTTACGATTGTACAGCCTTATTCTTTCACTGTAGTAAAAGAATTTAAATAGCACAACTGCTATTTTTAGTAAAAATCATATAATGATATATTTATAATTTTAAGTTTTTAATTTCTACCCCTTATTATCTGAATTATTCAATTATTTTTATGGATTGTTTGTCATATACTACAACTGACTCCAAATCACTTGCCAATGTTACTTTTTCTGATGAATTCCTTCCTGGTACCAGCCTTTTACCCAAAGCATTTATAGGTAGGCCAGTGAGTGTGGAGAATCTGAGAACCCTGGAAAAAGTTAGTGACAATAGGAAAAAAAAGAGGAATTTAACACTGCATAAAAAGCCAAATATGTGTATGGAGTCATAGTGGCATCTATGCAGCTGCCAGGCAGCTCACAGTGGCTTCCTCATCTCTGGTGACTTCTTGCTGCTTCCTCTGTTCCTGTCTCGTGTTTATAGCAGGAGCAGTCAGGTTTGCATGGTGCATCTCCATCCGAGATGCTGACTGAACACATGTGGGCCAGTACCGTATGTCCCTTTTTACATTTAGCACTGAGACAAAGACTGTAGAGAGAGCTGTTTATTTTCCCAAACAGGAGTGATAAAGCAGGGCTTCAGGGACAGAGAATAATAAGGCAGATGCAGGCACTGGCAGAGATGAGAAATAGTACCTCTTGGTTCTCTCCAGGGTTCTAGTGATTGGTTTTTCTGATCCACTCCCTAGGACCATTTGTAACTCTGCCCTTGGCATTGAGAGTGCCCTATCTTAGAATACCTCACTTTTTGCTTATAGTGCTTTATTAAACTTCTTATCATATGTAACTAGTCACTGTAATGTTTTTAATCCAGTAGAAGAATACATATATAACCATTTAAAATGTTTTCAAGTGTATAGTTTAGTGGCATTCAGTACATTTGCATTGCCATGCAACTGTCACCACTCTCCATATCCAGACATTTTTCCATCTCCCTAAACTGAAACTCCACACCTATTAAACAATGCTCACCATTCTCCCCTTTCCACAGCTCCTGGCAGCCACCATTCTACTTTCTGTTTCCAAGTACATCATGAAAGTGGGATTATATGGTATTTATCCCTCTGTGACTGGTGTATCTCACTCAGCATAACCTCAAAGTTCGTTGATTTTGTAGAGGTGTCAAGATTCCTTTTCTTTTTCAAGACTGAATAAAATTCTATTGAAACATATAACTATATTTTGTTTATCCATGTATATCAATGGAAACTTTGGGTGGCTTTATCTTTAAGCTACTATGAATAATACTGCTATGAATATGGGTGTATAAATATCTGTTCATGTTTGATAATTGGTGTGTACTCAGAAATGTAGTTGCTGGATCATATGTATGTTTTGTGATTAACTTTTTGAGAAATCATCATCCTTTAATAACAATGCTACCATTTTACATTCTTACTAGCATTGTACAACTATTATAATTTCTTCATATCCTTGCCTACACTTATTTGCTGTTATTTTATTTGTATTTTAAAGAGAATAAAGCAAAGCAAAGCAAAGCAAAGCAAAACAAAACAAAACAGAACAAAGAAAATCACAACAGAATAATGCAAGCAACACAGCACTTTGCAACAACACAACAGGACATCAGCAGTGGCCACCATAATGTCTCTTGTTTCCTTTGAAATAGTTGACCATACCTTCACACACAAAATAGCAAACATAACAAAATAGTATAAAACCATTTAAAAGAATGAAAGCATCACAGGACTTCAAAACCAGGTAACAGGAAATGAACAATGGCTAGTACAATATCTCATTTTCTTCAAAAAGTTGTCCATACCATCACACATAATAAAATCAAACAAAACGCAATAGGATAGAACCAATCAAAACAGAAGAACAAAAGCATGATAGGATTTCAAAGCAAGATGATAGGAAATCAGCAATGGCTACCATAATGTCTTTTTTTCTTCAAAATAGCTGTTCATACCATCACACATAATAAAAGTAAACAAAACAAAACAGAATATAACCAATTAAATGAATGAAGGCATTATAAGACTTCAAAGCAATGTAATAGGAAACCATGATTACCATAGTATAACCCATTATATTCAAAATAGCTGTCCCTACCATCTGACAGAGTAAAATCTAACAAAACAAGACAGAACAAAACCAAACCTAACAAAATTGTGAAAACAATACAAGAATTCTGGACAAGACAATAAGAAATTAACAGTAGTTACCACCTTTCCCTCCCCAGTGTCTCCTCCTCTGTCACTCTTACAATAACTATTTTGCTTTTGGATCCCATTAACTTCTTCTGTTTCTTATGCTAGGGTTCATGTGTATGAGTTTAAACTGTTTTGCCCATGAATATGAGCTCCAGTTGGGTCCATTTACCTACAGGAGCCTTGAGATTATTCTACTTAATAGCTGGGTAGCTTTCCACCTCATGAAAATACCTTATCTTTCTTATCATTCTGCATTTCATGGGCAAGTTACTCTTGCTTTTTTTCTGGTCTCCTGTCACATGGAGCAATTGTTTTCTCTCCTTTGATTTTCAGTCTATGAATTTCCTTTTGAGTTGAATGTCTTTCTTGTAAATAGTATATCGATGGATCTTGTTTCTTGATCCATTCTCCCTATGTTTCTTTTTATTTTGGAACTGAAGCCATCTACATTAATGGTTACAACCAGCATACATTGGTTTGTCTCTGCCATGCTGTCCTCCTGTTGTTGGCCCTCCACTGTTCCCCTTCATTCAGTTGCCTGTCTTGTTTGGTGATCCTCCTCTGCTCCTATTCATGGAACCATGGTCATCTTTATATCTCTCTCTAGAATATCCTTTAGCACTCTCTGTAGGGTTGGTTTGGTGGTCATGAATTCCTTCAGTTGTTCTTTATCATGGAAGTATCTTATTTTTCCATCAATTCTGAAAGATAGTGTTGCAGGGTACATCAATCTGGGTTGGAGATTGTTTTCTTTCAGAGTTTGAAACACTTCACTCCAAACTCTTCTTGACTTAATGGTTTGTATTGATAAGTCTGCTGTGATTCTGATGACTTTTCCTTTATAGGTGATCTGTCTCTTTTCTCTAACAGCTTTTATTTTTTATTTTTGCAAATTTATCTATTTTTTATTTTGAAGGTAGTAAAGTACAACAGAACGAGATGGAACAAAGCCAACCGAGACAGTGTAGTGAAATTGGTACAGAACTTCACAGCAGGTTACTGGGATAACAGTAATACGTACCATAGTATATCTTGTTTTCTTCACAATAGTTGTTCTTTCAATCAGGTACAGCAAAATCAAATGAAATATAGAACATTATAGAATATTGAATAGAGCAATACCATTAATCAGAACAAAGCAAAACAGTGATAAAAATATTTGCCTTCAAAGACATGGTAGAAGGAAATCCCCCTTATTTGCTATATTGCATATAGTGAACCTCGCAAGAGATGCTCAGATCTCTGGCTCCCACTTGCTAACGGTGGGGAGTGGGGCTCTAACAGCTTTTAATATTCTGTTCTTGTGCTGAATTTCTGGGATCTTGATTATTATATGTCTGGGTATAGATTATGTTTGGTTATGGCTAGTTGGACTGCTTGCTATATGTCTTCCTTATCTGCATGCTAGATCCATTTCTCATGTTTGGGAAGTTTTCTGCTATTATTTCTGTAAATAGCCTTTTAATTTCATTTGTGTTGACTCCTGCTTCTTCACTAACCCCTATCACTCTTAAATTATGCTTCTTTGTGTCATCTTGCAGCCATTGAATTGTTATCTCCTGATTCCTTGTTATTTTTAAGAGATCTTTCCTTTCATGATCACTAGTTGCAATCCTATATTCAAATTTTGAAAGTCTACAGTCTCTTTCAAGTGGTTTTGCCAACTTTTGATTGACTTTTTAATTTCCTGGATCTCTCTTTGAATCTGTTTCATACATTGTAATTCCTTTCTGCATTCATTCAAAGTTTCTATCATTTTCCTATGTGCCTCTGTTTTTATCTATGTATACTTTAGTCATGCAATTCTTTCAGTATGTTTGTGATTTCTTCTTTTAACTGAGACATTATTTCTGATTTGACTGCTTTTACAATCTCATGAAGTTGTTTCTTTACTTCAGTTGCTTTCCTTTCAGAGATTTCAGGTGTGTGACTTCCGTTTTCTTCCAAGACTGTATCTCTCAGACTTGTTCTGTGTGAACTAGAGGTCTGAGATTGCCTTTTGCCCCTTCATCTTGACATTCTCCTGGATTCCTCCCTACAAGCTGGTTGTGGGGCCCCAGGTATATCCCATGTTGCCTGATCCTCCACAAAGTAGGGGAATGGGACAGGAACCTGGGTTCCTCTAACCCCAGATTACAGGGAGGTAGCAGGGTGTAGCGTGAGCTTCTCCAGACCTGTGCAGCTACACTGGGGCTTCTCTGATGATCAGGGGTGCATGGAGGTGGGGATGCTTCTCTCAGCTTGTGTGTCAACACTGGGAGTCCAGCTATGGTGGCAGGAACCTCGATGTGTTTGTCTGATTTTTTGGATGCCCAAGGGAATCAAGGGCCTCTAATGGTGGCCTACAGGTGCACAGAGCTTATCTTGTTGTGTGTCCCTGCTTCTGCTGGCCACCTGCAGGAAAGGACCTTCCAGTTGTGGTGCCCGGCAGGCAGAGGTGGATCTGCTGGCTCTCTCTGCCCATGCTGGCTGCCTGACATCTGTCCCACTCATTGAGCCCCCTCTGCCACTGTTTGGCTTGCTGGTGGCTGTTAGAGTACACACAGAGGCAGGGCTGGCTGCCATGTGCCAGGCTGGTTACTGGTGGGGAACCTCACACAGGGGTGGGGCTCAGACCAAGCAGTTTCCACTGACTGCTCCCAGGTAGGACCTGCTAGAGGAAGCCAGCTGCAGTTCTGGTTCTGGGCTTGTCCAGCCCAACTCCAAAATGTCTCCTAGCCAATTGCTCTCTCCCTCTGCACTCACTGCCAGCCAGTGCCATCTTCTGTCTGCCACTCCCCTCCACTGCCACTTCTCTTTGTAGGGGCTTCCAGGCTTGCCAGCCACCACAGTCACCATGACTGTGTGCCCCCAGGTTCCAACAGCTCCTCTCGCACAGCAGGCCTGGCTCCCTGGGGAAGGGACTGCCAGCTACCGCCTTCTTCATTTAAGTTTTTCTTTTTTCTTCAGTTCTCACTTTAGGTTCTTCCTGGGCCCAGGGGACCCACTTCCTTCCTTCTTATCTTCCCCATGATTCTATATTCCAAGCATCTGGACTGTTTCTCTCAGAGAGGCTGTTTACTCTGCTACTTACTGCTCTACCATGTTCCCAGAAGTCCTTTTGTTATTACTTTAATAGTAATCCAAATAGTTGTCTGGAGATAGCATGAGTTTGATTTATATTTCCTTGACTAGTGATGTTGAGAGTTTCTTTTTCTATGTGTTTTTTGGTCATGGATATATTCTTTTTGGAGAAATGTCAACTCAAGTATCCACTTTACAAAAGACTGCTATATTCAAGTATCAGCTTTTAAATTTTTCTTTTTTTGAGGGGGTTGCTGAGTTGCAAGTTATATATTCTGGATATTGAATCTCTTCTGAGATTTATGGGTTGTAATACTCTCTTCCATTATGTGGATTGTTTTTCACACTGTTGATTGTGTGCAGTGATATATAAAAGTACTTAATTTTGTTGCAGTCATATTTACTTATTTTTTATTTTCTGTGTTTTTACTATCATATTCAAGAAACCATTGTCAAATCCAGTTTCTTGAAAAAACTCCCTGTTTTCTTCTAAGGGTTTTAGCTCTTACATTTGGGTCTTTGATGCATTTTAAGTTTTCTTATATGATGTAACATAAGGGTCCAACTTTATTGTTTTGCATATAGATACTGCTCTATATGCAAAGTTTTCCCAAAGTTATTTTATGAAATTACTTTTTTATGAGTTGGATTTGGAACATTGGTCAAAAATCATTTGATCATATATGCAAGGATTTGTCTGTTGGTTTTCTATTCTATTCCATTAGTTTAGATGTCTGTCTGTATGCCACTACCACATTACCATAATTTTGTGTTAAGTTTTGCAATCAGAAAGTGTGAGGTCTCCAAGTTTGCTTAAATTTTTTTATTTACTTAGGGTCTTTGTTTGATCAAGAATTTCTTACTTGACTCTTGCACTTTTGCTATGGTTCCTGTTTTATGGAAGTAATTAATTCAGTAACTATTGAAGTTTGCTTTTATCTGCTCCATGAAAATATTGTTCTTATATGCTATTTGTTTTCATAGTTGCTATGGTCACTACCTTTTCCTTTAAAAAATTTAAAAAAAAAATTTTATTTAAAAAGAAAAAAAAAGCAAAACAGAAAAAAAGGTAGAAACAATACAGAATTTCAGAAAAAAATAAACAGTAAGAAATCACTACTTGATAAATTACATATTGTCTTCTTAGACATAGTGGTTCAAGTTACAAAATTAAAGCATACAAAGTGGACATGCAAACAGTGAAGCTGCAAACAGTTCTGTTCATGGAAAAAATTTAGCAACATGGTTATCTATCCTACACACTTAAATATACATGCAGTTATATCCTTTAGAGCACTTTCTTTTCCTCTTTTTGATTTTTAAGTACATTATCTGTTTAGTTATATCATGTTTCAGCTGGCTCAGTACCTTACTGATCTGTTTTGTTGTTGTTATTTACTTTTTTTTTTGGTACTGGGAATTGAACTCACGACCTCGTGCTTGCCAGGCTGACGCTTATGCTGCTGATCTAAATCCCCGGCCCCTGTTATTTACTTTTTAATCACCTTATATTATTCTATTGCTTTGTTTTTGAGTTTCTCCTCATCCATGCTTCATGGATCAGCTTTGGTGGAGTCGGGAGTTTTTTGGAGGTATTTTGTTATCTATTTTTTTTTTTTATTTTGAAGTTAGCAAAATACAGCAGAACAAGACAGAACAAAGCCATCTGAGACACTGCAGTGAAACTGGCACAGAACCTCAGAGCAGGTCACTAGGACAACAGCAATAGGCACAATAGTACACCCCTTCTGTTCACATTAGCTGTTCTTTCAATTAGGTAGAGCAAAATGTAAGAAAATACTGAACTTATAAAAACAGAAAATTGAATAGAGCAGTACCATTAATCAGAACTGAGCAAAACAGTGATAAAAATAGTTGCCTTCAAAGAGATGGTAGAAGGAAATCTCCCTTATTTGCCACACTGCATATGTTCATCCTCCCAAGAAATCCTCAGACCTCTGGCTCCCACTTGCTAATGGCGGGGGGGGATGTTTGGTTCTTAGCTCATGCACTGGCCGGCCAACACCACTTACCAGAGCAGTGAGCTGGCTGCCTGTTCTCCCAGTGCCCTAATTTCCAACATAGTGTAGACCTCAAGAAATGCCAATAGTTCTCGCCCTGGAGTGGCCGTGGCTTGTCAGGCTCCAGCCACTTACCAGGGTGGCAAGCTGGCTGCCTGTTCTCCCAGTGCCCCAAGTTCCAACATGGTGCAGAGCTCAGGAAACTCTGCCTTTTCCTTTTTAAATTCCTCTTTTTCCACCTCTTTTTTCTTCCTCCTCACCCCATCTCATACTTACACAGACAGATGGGCAGACAGATGGACAGACAGACAGATACACACACACACATGTGTGCATGCACACACACACATGTGCATGCACACACACACAGACACACACATTTTTTGGTGGCATTTGCAGAAGTTTATCCAGCAGCTCCTTTTTGTTAATTCTTCACTTTAGTTGAGTGATTTATGTGAAAGAACTTAGAAGATTTATGTGAAAGAGGAATTAGAAGATACCCAGTTTTAAAGAAAACTTTCATTACAAGTAAAATTTCTTATGATACAGGATTATGTGAGTGCATTCTTTTAGCTTTTATTTGCTCTCAGTAGCCTCAAAATTTCAGCTACAGTACTATCCATAGTGTATTCTGCCCTGTCCTACTCTCATCCTGACAGTGTCTAACAAATGAAATGGTATAGATGAGTGATTTCTGGTTTACTCCTCCCTTCTGCACTTTTCCTTGATTTAACCTACCTACTCACACAGTTGTGGAGATTTCTGCTCTGACAGTTGTGATCTTTAGCCAAATACTTCCTCTCTGGATGTTTTCCCACACTTCTGACCTTCAGTGTGTGGTCAGCCCAGCTTTATGTATTATGTTTTGGATTATAGATGTCTCTGAATTTTATTAAAGTAGAAAGCTTAGAGCATAACTTTCTGTTTCTCATTCTCCTAGTTATTTTTGGTTGATTTCCTGAAGGGAAAGAGACTAGTCTTATGGTTTTCAACAGTGAATCTGGGAAGCTAGAGCCTTAGCTAGTTGAAATAACAATATAGTCAGTTGAGTTGCATAAGCAAGAAATGTGAGGAGAATGGATAACATCAGAACACCAAACAATTTATGGTGAATTCTAGCTAAGTAAAGACACCTGCATGTCTGGGAGAACTCGTAGATGATCTACATGAATGATAACACATGGAATGCAGAACTGATGTGGATTAGCTGCCATTACCCTTAGTAGTCAATCTCAGTGGGCTTGGAGTCTCTGCCTTAGCCTTGTGTGTATTTCTCAGATTTTGTTTTTGGATAGTACTATGTTGTCATGTGGTTTTCATGTCTCTCAACTATCCTGGTTCAAATGCTTTTCATATTCTCCCTATGATTTTTCTTGGACTTGCCTAGTTCATTATGTTTCTTGTTCTTTTTTCTGCCCATCACCATTCAACGTGTGTCTCCAGAAGACTGGAGAATGTATGTGTTTTCTTTTTTTTTCTTTCTTTTTTTTTTTTTTTGGTACTAGGGATCAAACTCAAGACCTCATGTTTGCGTTTTCAAGGTAACATAGACAAGCTGGTAACAGTTAGTGTTTGTAGGGGCTGGGGATTTAGCTCAGTGGCATAAGTGCCTGCCTTGCAAGTGCATGGTCATGCGTTTGATCCCTGGTACTGATTAAAAAAAAAAAAAAAACACAGTTAGTGTTTGTTTCCATTAATGCTGCCACAGCTGAATTTATAAAGAAGAGCTAGGAAATCTATCATTCCTTCCAATCAGCATGTGATCAGAAATTGTATCAGATATAAATAAAATAGAATCATACATTCCACATGAGATGAGAGATGTCCAATTTACACTAGTTTTTGGCTCGATAATGGCAGTAGATAGCCTAAGGAGGTGGTATTGCAGAGAAGCTTAGGTAAAGGTTTGTTTCCCTAAGAGTTAGCACAAGTATGAATATTATCTAAAACAAATCATGGCATCCAGTGCTGTAGTGAGTAATTTAAGTGTAGTGAAGGGAGTGGCTGGGCAGAGTCCAGGGGCAGTGGGTTCTTCTGGGTGGGGGTTACCACAGTCCAAAAAACATTCTCCATAACTGGAGCATCTTCTTTCTTTCTCCAACACTGTTTTTCTGATATACTTTTTATTGTGATTACTTTTCCTCTTTAGATTGGGCTTGGATGTCTATTTTGTCCTGTATAAAATTATGCAATAAGGCAGATAATTCCAAGAGGCTGATGATCTCATATCTATAGAGATGACCCTATTTTGGGCCATGTAGATTCTTTAATATATTTTTTCTTTTTTTGTACTGGGGATTGAACTCATGACCTCATGCTTGCCAGGCAGGTGCTTAAGCCACTGAGCTAAATCCTTGGCACAATTCTTTACTATTTTAACAAAGAATAGAAGAGTTATTATGCCAAGGTCATAAAATTAGCTATCAAAATACTAGAAATAGAATACCTAACTTTTAAAGTTGTCATTTAAGAGGATGTAGAAACGATTCCAGGCACACTTAGCTATCTTATCTTTGACAAAGGGGCCAAATACTTTTGCTGAAGGAAATATAGCATCTTTAACAAATGATGTTGAGAAAACTGGCTATCTACAACCAGTAGGTTGAACCTAGATCCATATCTCTCACTATATACGAAACTAAAATTAAAATGGATCAAAGTTCTAAATATTAAAACAGAAACCTTTAATCTTCTTGAAGCCAAGTAAGTAAAACTCTTGAAGACAAGTGTAGTCAGAGACTTTCAGAATAAAACCCTGGTTACACAAGAAATAATACTAAGTGTCAAGAAATAGGATCACATCAAATTAAAAAGATTCTACACAGTAAAAGAAACCACCAACAGAGTGAAGAATGGGAGAAAATTTTACCACCTACTGCTCAGACAGTAGACTAATATCTAAAATATATAAGGAAATAAAAAATTAGATCCCTCAAATTAAAAAACCCAATGAAAAAAATGGGCATCTGAAATGAGTAGACACTTCTTGAGTGAAGAAGTACAAATGGCCAATAAATACATTAAAAATGTTCAACATCATTGGCTATTTAAGAAATGATTATTTTTCTTTTCATTTTTCTGTTTAGAGAAAAAAAAGCAAAACAAAAAAAGGGTGGAAAAATACAGAATTTAAAAAACAGTAAGAAATCACTAGTTGATAAATTACATATTTTTATCTTAGAAGTAGTTGTTCAAGTCACAAAATCAAAGTATAAAAAGTGGACAGCCAACAATGACAGCACAAACTATTCTATTTGATGAACAAAAACTTAGTAGTATGGTTATCTATCTTGCACACCTAAACATACATACAGTTATATACTATTAGAGCAATTTCCCTTTCTTTATTACAATATCTATTATACAATATCTATTATCTATTGGATCTTATTAATCTTTCAGTTTATTATTATTATTTTTTATACTCAAGAGACAATATGACATTTCCAAATGTGAATCTCATTTATTTCACTTATGCGAATAGTCTCAAGTTGCCACAATTTACCAATAAAAGCCTCAAGATCATCCTTCTTTATAGATGAGTGATATTTCATTGTATAAAAATACCACATCTTTTTCATTCACTCTGTGGTTGATTGGTGTTTTGGTTGTTTCCAAGATTTAGCTAGTACAAATTGTGCTGCTATGAACATGGGTGCACATATCACTGTGACATGACCTTTTCAATTTTTCTGGGAAAATACCCAGGAGGGGAATAACTGGATTGAATGGAACTTCCAATCCCAGCTTTCTGAGGAATCTCCATACTAATTTCCACAGTGGCTGCACCAGTCTACACTCCCAACAGTGGAAAAATGTTCTTTTCCCCCCCACAACCTTGCCAACATTTGTTATTGATTGATTTTTTGATAGCAGCCATTCTTTTCAGAGTGAGATGAAATCTCAATGCTGTTTTAATTTGCATTTCTCTAATGACCAGTGATGGTGAACATTTCTTCACATATTTATTTCACAGAGAAATGACAATTTAAGCAACACTCAAATTCCATTTCTCTCAGGAAAGAATGACTATCATTAAGAAATCAAATAATAATGAATACTGGAAAAGCTGTGGAAAAAAAGGAAGCCTTCTTCATTGTTGGTGGAAGTTGTAAACTGGTACAACTACTATGGAAATCAGTATGGAGAGTCCTCAAAAATCTGAAATTAGAAATTACATTTTACCTAACTGTTCCTTTTCTAGGTATCTTTCCCAAAAGAGTTAAAGACATCACACCACAGTGACGTATGCATACCCATATTGATAAAAGTATAATTCATAATAGCTTAATCTGGGAAGCAGTCTATATGTCATCAATAGAAGAATGGATAAAGAAAATGTGGTATTTATACACAATGGATTACTACTCTTCCATAATAAAGGCTAAACTTGAATGATTTGTAGGAAAATGGATATATCTTGAGACCATAATATTAAGTGAAATAAATTAGACAAACAAGCTTAAATATTGCTAGGCTTCTTTTATGTGAGTGACTCAATACATACATAAAGTGAAAAATAAGATAGACTATAGGAAAAGAGAGAGAAAAATGTTATTGTAATCTAGCATCTAAAAGTGTACTTTGATTAGTATAATTAACATGTTTTATATTTTTTTTGGCCAGTTAGTCTGATTGTTAATCTGTATTATGATGATTAATTTTATAAGGGCTTATATGATAAATAATTGAATCTTATGCAAACAAAAAGGGAGTTGAGATATATTATGCAAGTGTACCAATTCCCCACAGTGAATGTAATCATTATGTTCTGTAAACATGTATGAATAAAATTTTAAAAAGTACACTAAATTCTCCTATAAAAAATAAAGTCCTCCTTTAGAGGACCATGATCACCCTTATGTTAAAATATATTGCTTCTAGAGAGAAATAATGTGCCTTTTGATATCATCAATAATGAAAAAATAGAAATACATAAGATATTACAGAGGCAAATTTGATGAAGTACATGTTTCCAACTTTTTTTTTTTTTTAGTTTGGAGAGCAGATAGTTTAACCTATGTAAAATGTTATTCCTCATCAGAACCTTACTCATTACTTTTGGCTTTCAGTGAAGACTTTGGTCTGAGTCCACCATTATTATGATGGCTGCCGTTCCATGCACTGCTGTGTGCCAAATTATCCCCAAACGTAGTGGTCAACAAATGAAAGTCTGTTATGCCTTGCAGTTTCTGTGGGTCAGGAATTTGGCAGTGCCTGGTGGAACAGTCCTGGTCGAGGGCTCTCCTGATTTGCAATCAACACAGCAGCAGAGAGGGAGAGGCTGGAGATGGTGTCTGCTCCAAAAGCTTGTGAGGGCTTCTGGCCCAGGGCTGTTGCACTGCTGTTACAGGACCTCCAAATAATACATGTAACATCCATTTTCATTACTCAATGCATAAATTTGAGTCTTTTCTTTCCTTTTTTTGATAAGATTGGCTAAGGGTTTATCAATTTTATTTATTCTTTCAAAGAGCCAACTCTTTAATTCATTAATTCTATGTATTGTTTTCTTGGTCTCCATTGCATTAATTTCTGCTTACATCTTTATAATTTTCTCCCTTTTATGGGCTTTGGATTTTTCCCACTCTTCTTTTCTAGAAGCCTGAGGAGTAACATTGGGCTGTTCACCTGTGCTTGTTCTGTTTTCCTGATATGAGAATTCACTGCTATAACTTTCTGTCTTAGAACTGATATCATTGTATCCCATAAGTTCTGGTATGTTGTATCTGTATTCTCATTTAGTTGTAGATAGTGTTTAATTTCCTCCTTTATTTCATCTGACCCATTGGTTTTTTAGGAGGTTATTAGTTAATTTTCCTGTGTTTATGGAGTGTTTTGCAGTTTCTTTTGCCATTAATTTCCAATTTCAGTGCACTATGGTCAGATAATAATCATGGGATAATTTCAATTCCCTTGCATTTCCTTAAGGATGTTCTGTGGACTAGTGTATGGTTTATTTTAAAGAATGTCTCAGGTGCAACCGAGAAGAATGTGTATTCTGATATTGTTGGGTGGAACACTTGTAAACATCTGCTAAGTTCATTTGTCCCCTGGTTTGGTTCAGTTCTTACGATTGGTGAATTGAAGCCATTTACACTGATGGTTGTAACTGATATGCATTGGCTTCTCTTTGTCATGTTATTTTCCCACTGTTTGTTCCCTACTTTTCCCCTCTATTTAATTGCTTGCCTTACTTGGGGGTTTCTTTCTGTTGTTGTTCTGGGAATTGTGGTCATTGTTTTATCTGTCTGGAGTACCTTTTGTAATGTTGGTTGGGTGATCGTGAAGTTCTTTAGTTGTTTATTGTCATGGAAATATCTTATTTCTCCATTAATTTTGAAAGATAGCTTTGCAGGGCATCAATCTGGGTTGGAAGTTGTTTTCTTTCAGGACTTGAAATACTTCACTCTAAATTCTTATTGAGTTGAGGGTTTGTGTTGAGAAGTCTTTCATGATTGTCATAAACTTTCCCTTATAGATGATCTGTTTCTCTTCTCTAACAGTCTTTAACATTATGTTCTGTTGAATTGTGTTAAATTTCTGGGATCTTGATTATTATATGTCTGAGTGTAGATTTATTTTGGTCTTGGCTAATTGGAGTTCTTATCTTTATATTAATGTCTGTTCCCATGTTTGGGAAATTTGTTGCCATTACTTCTGCAAATAGTCTTTTATATAATTTGTGTTGACTCCTGCTTTTTTCACTGACACCTATCAGTATTATATTGTTTTTCTTTACATCATCTTCCAGCTGTTGAAGTGTTATTTCCTGAACCCTTGTTATTTTAAAGAGATCTTTGCTTTCATGATTGCTAGTCGCAATCCTGTCTTCAAGGTCTGAAAAATCTCTCTTCAATTTTATTCAAATGTCTTTGTCATCTTTCAGTGTAATGTTTAATTTTCTGTATATCTGTTTCAATCCATTTCATGAATTCTATTTCTTTCCTGTATTGGTGATTCATTGTTTCCATCATTTTCTTATGCACCTCTATTTTTAAAATCTATGTTTATTCTAGGTTTGCTGAGCAATTCCTCCATTATGGTTGTCATTTCTTTCTTTCTTTCTTTCTTTCTTTCTTTCTTTCTTTCTTTCTTTCTTTCTTTCTTTTTTTTTACCTGAGAGATTATTTCTGATCTGATTTCCTCTACAGCCTCATGAATTTGTTTGTTTACTTTGGTTGCTATCATTTCAGAAATTTCAGGTGTATGTCTTCCATTTTCCTATATCTTGTTTCCTGTAGTTGTTCTGGGTGGGCTGGAGTACTGAGATTGCATTTTGCTTGTGTGTCTTGTTATTTTCTATTTCAAAAATTTTTGTTTTCTGTGGTGATCCTTGTAAGTTTTTGTAGTAGGAAGCTATATTACTAGTATAAAGTCTTCTAGAAGAAAAGTCTATTCTTCAGGGATGTCATCGGTGTGTAGGAAGTTCTTTTTTGCATGTCCCAAGATCCTACTTTCCCAATTAATTAAGAGTGAAATATTGGTTTCTGTTTGGCTCAGTCCCCAGTCCTTTGGTGCTGGACTGTGGTGAAGGTATTACCCTAGAGCTTCCCAGGATTGTTACAGAAGGGAGAACAACTGATTACAACATATATGACATCCTAAAGTAGTATAATTAGTGATAACAATATCATCAGGCACAGTTTAAGAACTGACACACTGTGGTAGTTACTAGTTTTGTACCTTAAACCATAGGAATAAAATCTATGGTTATATAACAGAATCAACCATAAATTGGGCACTGGTATGCAAAGTGTTTCCCCTTGGTAGAGTGGTTTTACCCTGTGATGGAGAAATTAACAAAGGATAGTGGATAAAATAAAAATAATTGAAAATAAAATAGGTGCAAGGCTGGAGGGCGAAGGATGATCCTGCAAGCTTTGGAAAACTAGAGAAGAGGGCAGAAAAGAAAGAATGAAGGAGTAAACAAGGGAGGGAGTATCTAAATTTGGTGTGTAGGTCTGGGGAATAGGATTAGTTTTCTGTGGCTGGAGTTCTCTCCAGCCTTTTAGAAAAGAGAGAAAAAAAAAGAAAGAGAGAGAGAGAGAGAGAGAGAGAGAGAGAGAGAGAGAGAGAGAGAGAGAAAAGGTATGGTCCCACCTGCCTGCTTCTATTCTGTGTGTGTTTGTTCCCAAGCACAACACTAGTTCCTCTATCTTAGCACCTGTTGGCTTATATTGTTACTGTTGCTTCACACTTTTCCATGTGGACTTTTCTACACTGCTAGATCTATCTGTCCATCTTGTGCACCCTAGTTGGGGCCCTGCTATGTCACTAAGTGTTCCCACTGGTCACCTGGTCTCACTGATGTGGGTGGAGTTGCTGGTCACCTGGATTCTTCCTACCTGTCCAGTAGGCAGGTCCTGCTGATGTCCATATACTTGTTTATTAAGTCAAACAATATGTTGCCATATTTGCTTAAGATTTAATAAAGCCTTCTATATATCTCTTCAATTGATTTCATTCTTTCCTGGCCATAGCTCTAGATATCATGTGGGATATATTTTTTTAAGTTCAGAAAGGTCTCTTGTCTTTATATTTAAATTTATATTTGGCTCCTTTAGTTCTCAGAGCTTGTGAAAGATATCAGAGCAGGAAATACTGTGAATTAGTCCAAATAATTGGAACATTGGAAATGAAACTATTGTTCCATATAAGCAAAAGAAAAATTTTCCCTGGAGTGCATTTTAATTCAAATTTTATTACCCATCTAATTTATGCAGTTTCCTTAGTTTTTATATGGAAAAAGTAAGAAATGGAATGACTACATACATTTCAATAGGAGAAAAAAGCCCCAAATTAAAAAAGACTACTTGCAGAGCAAATGTTTCTATTTACCTTAAATAGGAAAGGAAATCTTTCATTGCTGTTTCCCAAACAAAATATTCCTTTTTAAATAGATATGGCACATTTATTTGAGCAATGAACCCAGATTCTAAGGAAATTGTTTATTTTTCAGATGTCTACAGTGGATAAGATGCAGCGGTCTAAGCAACCTCTCTCCCCTCAAATCAGAAATGGAATCTGTTTTTTGCTTGCTGATAGAGGATCTTAGAGGCAAAAATCTAATTGACAGTTGAAATTCATTTTTAAAACTTTTTAAAATTTAGTTTATTAGTGTCTGTACATAGTACATAATGTTTAGATTCCTTGTGGGAAGCTGGTATATGCACATTATGTATCTTAATTACTTTTTCATGCCCCCCCATCCCTATATCCATTCCCTTTCTTTTTTCTTTTTTTCCTAAAGGTAAGCTTTTCCAAGATGATTGATCCAATAGTGAAGGACTTTGGAATTCCTGGTTGTTCACTTTGTCTCCCAAGTGAAGTAATTCTAACTTAATCTAATAATAAACTGCTAAACTAACATTAAAGAATTACATTTAGTTAAAAAATAATAACAGTACCTTCTAAGTGAGTGCTTTATGTGGCCATTGGCTTTGTGCAGTCTCCAACTTTTCACTAAATGGGTTTAATACATTTCTAGGAGATGAGGTGCACTGGCTTTATGAATTAATTAGGTGTATTCCTATTTCAGTGGTTGACATTTTCACTAAGCATTTGTTGTGTAAGAAATTATATTAAAAACCTGGAGAAAAAATAGTAGGGAGTAAATGTAATGAGATAAATTTCTTTCTGTTGTTAAATATGTAATCATTAGAAAAATTTGTTGAGTAGCTAATAGAAAAATTTATCTACATATCATAGTATATGTGTGCTTTCATATAACACACTATTCTTATGTTTAAGATATTTTGGTGGATTCTATGGGTGATAAAAGATGATAAAAATATGATTTTTCTCTTCAGAGAAATTAAAATCTAGGTGAAGCATCAATACACAGAAATAAATGCAACTTAAAGAAGAATAAGGTAAGAGATGAGATTAAAGTTATGAACTGAGTTTAAAATGTGCATATATAAGGAACATTTATAAATAAAAACAGTACATGATTCACTTAAGGTCTATATTCAGTTTAGTTTCTAAAATGGTTACAAGTCCAACTTACAAATCTTGATATTTTCCTGTTAAATTTGATTTTTTTGCATTGCAGTCCTTTTTTATATTTCTTCTTTGGTTACTGTTTAATTAACCTTATAAATTTGATTTAATCTTTTTGTTTAATTTATTTATGTATTTATTTTGAAAATTAATTTTATTGGTACACTTTAGATATATATCATGATAACACTCATCATTGAGAATTTGTAGCTGTATATTATGTATCTTAATTCTTTTTTCTCAATGTCCTCCCTTCCCTTCCACCTCTTTTCCTTTCTTATTTACAAAAGCTTCAGAAATATTTAATACTATTTGCATAATTTTAATGCAGTACAGATGTTTGATTAAATTATCATAGTTATTTCAACTGCATTTTTAAACTTCAAATAATTGATTCTTTCAAATATGTAAAATATTTATCAGTGGCTAATCTTACTTCTCCAAATTAATGTTATGTGATGAATAATTTTTTCTTTTTTTTTCTTTTAAAGAGAATAAAACCAAGTGAAATAAAACAGAATAAAGCCAATCAAAACAAACCAGTGTGACACAGGACTTCAAAACAATACAAAATCAACAATGGTTACCACAATACCTCTTGTTGTTTTCAATATAGCAGCAGATACCTTCAGACATAGTAAAAATCAAACAAAACTGAAAAAAATGGAACCAATAAAGACAAAACAATGAATGCAATGAAGGACTTCAAAACAAGACAACAGTAAATCCCAAACTACCATAATATATCCCATTATCTTTGATATAGCTGCCCATGCTGTAAGATGTAATAAAATCAAACAAAACAAAGCAGAATAAAACCCAGTGCAACAGAAGAACAAAAATGATAGAAGACTTCAAAACAAGATAATAGGAAATTAACAATCACTACCACCTTCAGAAAGAGATCCTCCATAGATGCTACATTGTATATTGTTATCCTTCAAATAAATGTTCAGACTACTGGCTTTAGACCTGCAAAATCAGTGAAACACTAAACACTCCAAGCATTAAATTGTATTTTAACTCAATAACTACCATAGCAACCTATGTTTCTCCAGATTAGCTGGTGACTTACGGGGTGTGTGTGTGTGTGTGTGTGTTTTCCAGCTCTTCTTGTTTCCCAGCCTGTGTGCTGGAAGGGGCTGGGGTCTGGCTCTCCCTCAGCAGCCTGTGTATGGTGCTGATTCACAAGGAAGGCTTGCTTCCTGGTGACTTCTTGTTCTCTTCCCCACAGTCCATGAGTGGTACTGATTCATGGGAAAAGTCTGGGGTCTGGCTGTCCCCTGACCAGTGGCAGCCCATGCATGGTGCTGATTTACAAGAAGGGTTTGCTTCTTGGTAACTTCTTGTTCTCTTTCCCTGCAGTCCATGAATAGCACTGACTCATGGGAAAAGGCTGGGGTCTGGCTGTCCCCCTGGCAGCTGGTGCATGGCATTGATTTGCAGGGAAGGCTTGCTTCTTGGTGACTTCTTGTCTTCCCCACAGTCTGTTAATGGCCATGACTGATTAATTTCTTTACCATCTCTTCTTTTTTTTAACTTTTTTTTTTAATTTTAAAGGTAGCAGAAATACCACAGAACAAGACAGAACAAAACCAATTGAGAGAGTGTAATGAAATTGGTACAGAACTTCACAGCAGGTTACCGAGATAACAGTAATAGGTACCATACTATATCTCATTATCTTCACAATAGTTGTCTAGTCAATTAGGTATAGCAAGATCAAACCAAATACAGAACATTATAAAATCAATCAAAAAAGAATATTGAATAGAGTAAAGCAATTAATCATAATGAGACAAAACTGAAAACAACACTTGCTTTCAAAGAGAAGATCGAGGAGACCCCCCATATTTGCTATATTGCATACAGTCATACTTTCAAGAGATGCTCAGACCTCTGTCCCCAGGTGCTAACGGGGGTGGGTGGGGTGTGTTTTGGATGTTTGATTACAAGCCTGTGCACTGGTAGGCTCACAGGAGACACTACTGGATTTTTTCTTGGCTCATGCTGGAGGAAGGCACTTACTGAGAGGGTGACAGGTGAATTGCTTCTTTGTGCTGCCTCCTGGGTTCCAGCATGGCTGTGGGCAGATCTCGGGGGCGGCTCTCTGGTTCTCTTTGCTCACACCGGAAGAAGGTGCTTACCCTACCATCTCTTCTTTTCTTTATTTTTTTAATGGTGGGAATTGAACTCTGGTCCTTGCATGTGCACAATCCTTGCTGTTTGTTGAGCTGTATTCCTTGGCCTCCTCATGTACTAAATCATAAATAGAAAACTTGCTAGGTTACAAGGTTGACTTAACAGCCTTGAGGAGCAGGAACACCATTTCATGTTGTGAAGTTACATGTCTGTGCAGTTGGGATTGGAATATGTTTGTAGATATACTTTCTAGGATGAGTTGACTTAAGCAGGTCCTTTTTTAAAGGTAACATATGCTGGGTATGAAAATGTGTGTAAGGTTAAAAAAATTTCTTTCTTTTTTTTTTGTGGTATTGGGGATTGAACCCAGGGCCTTTACACTCAGCTACAATCTCAGAGCTCTTAAAATTTTTTTTATTTAGAGAGAGGGTCTCACTAAGTCACTAAATTTCCAAGGCTGGGCTTGAACTAGTGATCTTCTTGCCTCAACCTCCCAGAGTGCTAAGATTAGAGGCATACGTCACCATGCCTGGTTTATTGAAGACTTTTGAGTAGGAGAAGTGTAGAGTCA
This sequence comes from Hydrochoerus hydrochaeris, assembly GCA_004027455.1. NCBI lineage: Eukaryota > Metazoa > Chordata > Mammalia > Rodentia > Hydrochaeridae > Hydrochoerus > Hydrochoerus hydrochaeris. The sequence continues at coordinate 100,293 of PVLA01006811.1, forward strand.
TGACTGGACTTTGGGAAGAGTGATAAAGCTTCAAATTGTTTTCATTTACTTAACTGTACAAATTCTACTCTGACTGATGGTAAAGAACAATTTTTTTCTCCTGAAATTTGAAAAACACCAAAAAATATTTAACAGATAAACCAACAAAAAGCGAATTAACAAATACTCTCTCCTAACTCCTCCTTCTGTGGTTCTCAAGTAAGGGCAATGTTTTGTTCTTCTCCCCACAGGCCATTTGACAATCTGGAGATACTTTCTGGGCGTCATTCTGGGGAGGAGTGGAAAGTGCCAGCGATGGTGAATATTTTACAGATTTTAATGATAACAAAGCGCTGGCTGTGGCACACATGCCATAGGTTTGCCACCACTCGCATGTGCTCTTGGTCTCTGTTAGACATCTTACAACATATGATGGTTGTCCACAGGTCAGAATCGTCTTGGCCAAAGTGTGAGTAGTGTGGGGTTTGCAGAAACACTGATATCCATAGCCCTACCCTATGCACAGCACCAAGTGAAGGCTGTGCCTCTTTGTTTTCACTTTTCAATGAATACAGTGATCTTTGTTGGACTTAAATGATGATTTGTATTTTCCTTTGATGCCAGTAACATCTGGACTAGGTATTATATAGAATGTGCTTCAAAATTAAGTTTTTATAACATTATAGTATTAGTGGTTGCCTTTTGTATTTAGTTAAATGTTTTTGTTTCATACATATTCCTAAAATACATGTGAATGTAGCAAAAAAAATCACTAAACAGTTCACAGAACAGATATTACTGGAGTCCCACAAAACTAGCATTGTAAAAGATTGAATTTATGTGGAAGAAAAGACTAGAGATTATATATTAGCTACTACAACCAGTAATGTTATAGTAATATATGTTAAAGGCAAATTTTTAATAATTGAGAATATCACAAAATATTCGATGTTCTTAGAAAGTCAATCTTAAAATATATATCTGATTTTAAAGTGACTTACATTTGAAAAGTATAAGGCCATGCATCAACTCTGTGCCTTTCTTATCAGATTTGAAACATGTAAACCTTTATTTTTGAAAAATTTTAAACTTGCAAAAATAGAACAATGAATTTTTGCATAATTTTCACCTAAATGCACCAATTAACAATTTCTTTCTTTTTCCTTCTCTTGATGTATGTGTATACACGTATTATGTTTCCTTACTTTCTGTGCCTCCTAAGAGCAAAAGGTTTTTCTTGCAAACCACACTATGTAATCAAATTAGGGAATTCTAAACTTGATATCCTTTTATCAAATATATGGCCCCTATTCAAAATTTGATAACTGTAAGTATTCTCATTGATGGCACACTATGTCTTTAGTCTCTTTAATCTGAAATGTTACTTCCTTTTGGAAATATTTTGGGAAAGACAGATCAGCAATTTCTTTTGAATGTCCCTCTGTCAGGATTTATCTCATCACTGTGTTTTTACTTGTATTATGCATCTTGGGCAGAACTCTCACTATAAGAGAGGTTGTGTGCGTCCTGCACCATATCTGGATTCACCTGATATCAGTTTCTTGAATTACTAATAGAATTATAGCATCCAAAGATAGTTATTGCTTGAGCTATTTATTAGTATATGATTGCCAAGAGTAATTTCCAAGTTAATTCACCATGTGGAGCCTGGGAGGAGAAACAAGCCAATTCACTCTCTCTGTGAGTGCGTAGAAGCCATTCTGGGCCTGGGAAGAGTAGCAAGAAGCCAATTTTCCCTTCTTGTGAGCCAGCTGGCATGCAGACTGGGAGATAAGAACCTGCCCGCATACCGTGTAAGCAACTGGTTGATTTGGTGGACAGGCTGAGTTGATAGCATCTGAGGTACCAAAACAACTTAATGCTTATACTGTTTGATTGACTTTTAAGCCTAAGGCTGGTAGTCTGAGCATCTATTAAGAGGACACTAATGTGCAGTATTGCAAACATGAGGGCTTTCCTTCTGTCTTGTTTTTGAAATCCAATATTGTTCTCGCTATTTTGTTTTATTCCATTTTATTGTTTTATTTTATTCAATGTTCTGTTTTGATTAGTCTTATTCTGTTCTGTCTTGTTTGATTTTATTATGTCTGATGGTATGGACATCAATTTTGAAGATAACATGAGATATTATGGTAGCCAGGGTTGATTTCCTATTATCCTATTTTGAAATCCTGCATCATGTTCACTGATTTGTTTTGATTAACTTTATTCTGTTTTATTTTGTTTGGTTTTATTCTCTTTAAGACACACTTTCATGCTTTTGTTTTGGCTGGTTTTATTCAGTTTTGTTTCGTTTGATTTTATTAAGAGTGATGATATGGACAGCTATTTTAAAGAAAAGGGACATTATGGTATCCATTGTTGATTTCCTATTATCTTGTTTTGAAGTCTTGTACTGCTTTCATTGTTCTGTTATGATTAGCTTTATTCTGTTTTGTTTTGTTTTATTCTCTTTAAGATAAAATAAAAAGAGAAATGGAGTAATTTCCAGCTATTACTTCCATTTATAATTTTCCACTTATTTTTTCTACATTTATTATTTGGCTTTCTACTTTAAGAACTTGTTTTCTTTTAATTAATTTTTTTGGTACCAGCATGAACTCATGGATTATTCTTATTCAAGGTTCTATATATCCATGGACTTGAATGTGAATTTTAAAGCTCTGATTTTTGCAAGTTTGAGCACTAAGAACTCTAATCAGGCTGTTGCCTGTGTTCTTGTGATGTGTATCCATCCACTTTTGAACCCTAATTTATGTTTGGCACAATAAAATATTTAGGTTCAGCTCACACTTTCTCTTAGGTCTGCCTTTCTCTATTTGGTTGGGAACAGTAGTAGAAGCAAGACTAGATAAGTCTGTTTACTCTACTGGGCATCTTGACTCTAAGCCAGAATAGATTTCTTTCCTTGAAAAAAATTTCAAAAATTTAATTGTAATGAAATATTCATAATGTAACATTACTACCTTAGTTATTTTTGAGTGTACAGTTCAGTAGTATTGGGTAGTTTCAAATGCTCTGCACCCAGTGCCCAGATCTCTTTTTTCCTCTTAAAACTAAAACTTTTCACCCATTGATTCCAATTTACTTGCCCTCTAAACTCCCATCACCACCATACTGCTTTACAGCTCTGTATTTGATTGCTCTGGGTGCCTCAGGTGAGTACAGTCATACCATGTTTTTTTTTTTTTTTTTTAGACAAAGTCTTACTGTGCAGTTCAGGCTAGCCTTGAACTCAGTTGGTAGCCCAGGCTGGCCTTGAACTTGCAGCAATCCTCCTGCCTCTGCCTTTTGAGGGTTGGGATTACAGGTGTGTGCCACCATGCCTGGCCGTGTTTGTCATTTTGTGACTGGCTTATTTTCACTATACTTTTTTGATTGTAAATTCAATATTTTTGAATCATTATGTAATGGATTTTATTAAAGGTGATAAAAATTTTGACAAATGCCATTTTAGAGACAAATGAAGTTTCCAGATATTTATTTATTTAAGGATGTTGATCAAGTAGTTGGTATCTAAAAGCTCTTTAATTTGGCCTTTGTGTTGCATGATTCTTGTCTGCTTTTCTTAAACACTGTTATTTTCTCTTCCAGAATTGTATGAGCACTTAAAAAAGAGAATGATTTAAGAGCTATCCTCTTAAGTGCAAAAGGATAAATGAACTTAAAAGTAGTAAGTAAAATTATTATAGATGGGCATAAATTTTATGTTTTTCTAGCTAGAGCATTGAAAAGTCATCTAATTACTTTTTAAAATATATCACATAGATGTAAATATTAATATATATGTATTATAGATTAAAATATATGAATCATCTAATTTTCTAAAAGACTATTTTAAAGATAAACAATGATGATTTTGATAACTGACCAGTGAAGCCAAAAAATACTGAAGGCTGTAAAGGATGAACATTTTGCATGTGACTTAGATTTGTGGATGAGTTTCCAAAGTCTGGATTAGGCAGGCTATTTTAACACATTTGGATTTAATTTGTGAAGAGTTTTCCTAGTATGTTACTGGATATGTATTTATTATGTAACAGTGAAAGTTTCTTGAATGCTAATTAAATATGAGCAAGATACTCTAACTGCCCTTTCTTTAGCTAAAATTTTCATTTCTACTTGAATATACTAGGTCTTTAAAGTGATGTAAATGAACACTTCTTTTGGATTAGGAGTGAAGAAATCTGATGGAATTCACTGTGACATATGGATTTAGGAATTGGGGTAGGGGAGTGGGAATTAGTTCCTCAAAGTAATTTTTTTTTCATTAAGACCAATTAATCACTGGGCTAGAAGAGATTGGCACCATTAAGATAAGCTATTCCAAAACTTTAGTTCTCTTCCAGTGATTGCTAAACCTGCATGCTCACTCTTTCCCAATCATTCCATCATTAGAAGGCTTGGCTGCTGGACACTGTCTCTTTACAGCTTTCACCTATGTGTCCTGGTCTAATCTATTGACACCACAGAGAAATGTCTTGTTTCTCTTACACATAAATGGCTTAAAATATTCATAGAAAATGTGTTTTTACTTTCCTAGACTGGCATCTTTCATCAGTATAGCCTAGGGCTCAATTCAAGCAGCAGAGCAGATGCAGAAGAGGAAAACAAAGAACTGACATAATTTAAAACCAGTCTTCCATTCTGCCCTCCTTCACAGTCTCATAAATCAGAACCAGATTTGTGAGTCCTGACAGCTAAGTGTACCTTCCCTGTCCCACTCCCCACACAGGCGTAGTCCACATTCCACAGGCCACTCTGGTAGTGTTTTCCTGCTTTTGATGGAAAAAAAATTGGCACTCATGGGTAAGTAAAATATGTACTTCTCTTCAAAACCATTTAGGAAGAATACAATTTGCTATTTCATAGGTGAGAATCAAATTTGGCAATGATAATTATCATTCTTTTCAAGATATTAGTGTGAAAGGCATTACATCTATCCCCTGATTGACCAGAATAGTGATTTTATACGTATCACATTTAAAGTGCTACTTGCTGTAACATAATGGAAACTGTATAAGATTTATAATGCATGAATCTGGGAGCTCAGGAAGAATGTACATTTTTTTTATAATTTCTTTTTTTATTTAAAGAGAAAAAAACATGAAAAGGGTAGAAATAATACAGAATTTCAAAAAAAAAAGATAAGCACTAAGAAATCACTAGTTGATAAATTGCATGTTGTCCTCTTAGAAATAGTTGTTCAAGTTACAAAATTAAAGCATACAAAGTAGATATTCAAACAGTGAGACTGTAAACAGCTATACATGCATGAATCTCTACATGTATTTCTTTTTTTTTAAATAAAATTTATTATTTTAAAGGTAGTACAAATACAACAGAAGAAGACAGAACAAAGCCAATTGAGACAGTGCAGTGAATTTGGTACAGAACTTCCTAGCAGTTTACTGGGATAACAGTAATAGGTACCATAGTATATCTCCTTATCTTCACATTAGTTGTATAGTCAATTAGGTGTAGCAAAATCAAATCAAAGACAGAACATTATAAAATCAATTGAAAGAGAACATTGAATAGAGTAAAGCAATTAATCATAATGAAACAAAATTGAAAACAACACTTGCTTTCAAAGAGAAGATAGAGGAGACCCCTCCATATTTGCTATATTGCATATAATTATCCTGCCAAAAGATGCTCAGACCTCTGTCTCCAGTTGCTAATGGGGGTGACAGGGATTTTTGGGATATTTGATTCCAAGCCTGTGCCCTGGTAGGCTCGCAGGAGACACTACTGGATCTCTTCCTGGCTCACGTGGGAGGAAAGCGCTTTCCAAGTGGGCGGTGGGCAAATTGCTTCTTTGTGCTGCCTCCTGGGTTGCACCATGGCCATGGGCAGATCTCAGGGGCTCTCTGTGAATGTACATCTTGAATTCTCCTTCAGTATCCTCTTGCCTTCATGTTTCTATTTGTTTGCACAAAGAGTATTGAGAGTGCTGTGTACCCAGCAGAACCATGATTGCAATTCAGGGCCCACCATCCACAGGACTGTGTTTCAGGGGAGACAGGTCCCCAGATCCCACACCAGTCATTGATGCTGGTGTTTCTCAAAGGTGTGTACGTGGGGTAAATGTTTTAAGCATCAGTTACTTTTCCTTTTATGAAGTAGTTTTCTGCATTATAGGACATTCAGCATCTCCTATCTTTAGTGTCTAAACTCCAGAGCACTTCCATCACTCTGACAGCTAAAAATCCTCTAAACATTTGTATTGAGGTGTTGCATGTGAGCAAAGGGTGGTGTTAGGGAAGCTCATAAGGGCATGTTGGGGGCAGTGTCACAGTGCCACTGAGAACCGCAGTAAAGGGATTCACAGAGGCCCCTTTCCTGTTGCCAGTGACTGGGGCAAGCATGGATCTCTGGCACAATTCTGAACAAAGAGATAAGAAAAATCATTAGCAGTGGCTCTGGGAACATTTTAACCCACTGATAAAATGAGACACATGGGAAGAAATAGTTTATATGGGTCTGGCCAGGAAGACATGACATGTAGAAACTGTGGCTTCCATGTGTTTGAGAATGAAGTGAATTTGCTGAAGATAGTTGAGAACAAAGACAGGAAGCAACTCAATATTTAATGGTGTCCATGAGCTGCTAATCAATCAGCTCTGGAACTATTTTGTATTTTGACTTCTTACTGTGTGAGATAATAAATTCCTTATCGATTGAATCAATTGAGCCAAAGTTTTCAGTTTCTTAAATTAAAAGCATAAATTATGTGCTTTGTTCTGCTTTCTTCTTACTTCTATACTTCAAATATGATTTTATTGGCACAAATTAGTATTAAAAAATTCACAGTTAAAGCAAACACAGCAAGACACACCTGGGTATGTGTTGTACACTATCACTGGTCAGGCTGAAGTCATAAAAATTAAGACTGTTTTTTATTCCAATAGATGATTACCAGAGCAGAACTAATTCTGGTCAAAGAGATAAGGAAAATCATTAGGAGGGGATGTTTTCCTCTTAAAGATTTACTGGTATTTGAACATAATTCATATGATGTCATGTCATGTCACAATATTCAGTCATGGTGGCTTTCCCTTTTATCTTTGCATTCTTACTTGAATTATAGCAATAATTTTAACTGTTTTTTCCAGCTGATGTTTCCATATTTGACCATAGCTTCTGCATGAAAATAAACACATACTTGGAAACTAAAGGCAATATCTCATGAATGAATTAATCTGTTAGTAGTGATTTTAGTTTTATTTTAACAAGATTTAGACATTTTCATAGATCTGTGGAGCCTTCATGCTAACTCATCTTAAATCCTTAAGTGGAGGGGGAAATTTAGTGGCAAAATGTGTTTCGAAGGAGCATAAATTCTTTAAGAAATACTACATCATGATGAAATAAAGGGCACATGCATTAGGACGGTCCTAGCTTTGAGACATCCTAGGTACAAGGTAGAACCAAATTATTTACCTCTATTTCTTTATCTATGAAATAAGGTTTTAAATATTAACTTTGCTTGTCTTGGAGTGTTATTGTGCAAATTAAAAGAAATGGTGTTATCTATATAGCAAACATTTGAAACAACCCCTGCAAATCCTACCATAACAACGTGTTGAGTGAATCTATTTTGAGTAAGAATCATTGCAAACATAAATTAAAAACAGAAACTCCATTGCTTGCTAGGACTATCTTTTCTCTTTTACCACTAGTGTCACTCTTTATCCATCATTAACCTTTTTGTGAACATCTCTTCCCTTGAGAAACTCCCCTTTTCTTCCAGGAGCAGCGTAAAATAGGTGCTCTTTCTTGCAAGTTGTAGTTGTTAGTGTACTGTTTGTAAGTTGATCACTGTATCTTTCTTGTCAGTGCCTAAGAACCACTGGAAACTTATTAAACAAGAGTTTCCTGGGTGCTTCCTGGAGGTTGAATTCAATATGTCCTGGGACTCAGGAGTCTGAACATTTAGCACAGCATTGCTGGTGATCCTGAAGAAAGGTTCTTTAGGCCACACCTTTGAGATCTCACACATCTCCAGGGCTATCTCCATAAATGCTAGGCTCACATTTTCCTTTTGGAGTCTCCTCTACTTAGAATGGGGCCAGGTATATAGTAGGTGCTCAGCAGACAAATATATAATGAATGTCAAACGTGTTCTGAGGTTCAGTTCATAGAAACATGTAATTCCTTTGATTTCCCACATGTAGTTTACACATATTGGGAAAAAGCAATACACAAAAGAGGTTTTGACTTTTGTAGTTCAGGCATATCTTTGAAATTGTTATTCTGTTAAAACAGAAAGAGAAGCTTTAAGAATTTTTTAGATGTTAAAGAAATTATAAAGTTCCCTAATTTCTCATTCTTTTCAGTCTTGGTTAAATGGGCTTGGCTCCCAAGTAAACATGTAGACTTTGTGGGCACTCATGTGAATGGTACAATTGGTTTAGGGCCTCAGAATCTTTGAAGCCCAATTATTTGATTTATAAAGGTCTGAAGAGTCAGTAGAGCCTCATAGCACTAGTCTTAGATCCACCAACTTTGGCAAGTCACCTGGGAAGAATCATATTCCTAAGGGCCCAGGACATAATGTTCCAAAGGCTATGGAAGAAATATAAGGTAAGGGTTGTAGATAACACAAAACAAAACAAAACAATCATAAACAACCAACTAATCAGCACAGTAAGAACACTTGGTTTTAGTTTCATCAGGATGCCAGTCTGTGCCAGTCATCCATAAACTACAATGAACTAGCTTGAAATCAACTGGGAAAAGTTTTCACCAGTTTTGTTTTTAAATTTTTTGGGGGCTGCTGGGTTCTGAACCAAGGGCCTTGCATAAGTTAGGCAAGGGCTGTACCATTGAGTCACATATTGCTATGGCTTGTATTTTGATGTCCCCCCTCTCCCAAAAGTCTCATGCACCATATGTGGGGCTTTTGGGAGGTGACTGGATTATGAGAAGTGTGATACCCATCAGTGGGTGTGTCTGCCGATGAATCTATAGCCGCATGTGTGTGACGATAGGAGGTGAAGCTGGGTTGGAGGAGGTCGGTCATGGGGGGCGCAGCCTGGAAGGGTTTACTCTTTCCTTTCTCCCTCGATCCCTCCCTTTGCTTTCTTTTGTCATGCACAAGCTTATTCTTCTCTACTATACTACCCTTCCATGGAGTAACTAAGGACTAACACCTCTACAAATTGTGAGAAAAAATAGACCTTTTTTCTTTAAGTTGTGGGTGTTGTGTATTGTGTTTCAGTGATAAGAAAGTAACTAGGACACATATGCAGCTCAACTTACCAGTTTTATTTTGGGAGAAATCCACCCCCTTTCTATCCTCATATAGTGGTACTGATACATTTCTTGTAAGGTGTGGACTTTTGCCGTGGTCGCAGCCCTCCATCCTCTTGTGTACAGCCATTTTATAGCCATTTTCATCCCAGTGGATTTTTCCACTACCTTTCTCTATGGAATTTCTTAAGCCTGTAAAATCTGACCCTGGGAAAATCTGACTCATGTGTGTTGAAATTCAGAGACTGCTTGGTAGTGTGTGCTTTTGACTGTAGATGTACTGCCAAAATATAAGATTGTTCATGATAACAGCTCCCTCCTTGGAAATGTGAGGTGAAATTTTGTGTGGCCAGCCTCATGCTGCTTTACCTGGTCTTGGTGCTAATGAGTTAAATCTGGAATCTTGAGAGTGCTTAGTAGCATTGTAGCTCCATCCACCTTGTAGACTTGGTTGAGACACAAACATTTGAAGAGTACAGATAGCCTGTAATCTGCCTATAACTGAGTCCTTATCCCAGCCTGCCTTTGCTGCTGACTGGCCGCTGTCAGAACCCCAGGGCACAAATCCTCTTCTGCTGTATGTTCCCTCAGATGTGCAAGTTTTAAGTCAAGTCCTGCAGCTACCTGGCAGGGGCTTGCCATCTGATTGGTTCAGCTGACTCTGTATCTCATCACAAGTGAGAAATTCGAGTCAGAAGTCCCTTACAAACTCTATTCAAAAGATGCCCTCTGTTTATATTTACCTAAGGCTAGGATTTCTGAAGACCTTACCTTTCCAAAGCTGATGTGATAGTTAAGCTTGATTGTGTCAGCTTGATTGTATTTTAATTTATCCAGGGGCTTGATGGAACATGCTTTAAGTATGGCTAGGTGGGTCATGGAGGTGTGACTTTGTGAGTGTATGGCTGGCCTCTGGCCCTTACCTCTCTGGCACTATTCCTCTGTTTTTCTTCCTGGCCACCATGAATGAAGTGGCTTTGCTTTGCCATGCCTTTCCATGATGATTTTTTCCACCTTGACCTCCCCTTCTGCCCTTGATGATAGAGTAAACTCTTTGAAATTATCAACTCTATCTTCCTTTAAATTGTGGGTACTGGATATTATTTCCCAGTGATGAGAAAGCTGACCAATATTAATAATTAGTACCAAGAATCTGATGTTATTGCTGTGATTGCACATGACCATCATCTTGAAGCTGTTGAATTGTTATTTCATGCTCTCTTTTTATTTTAAAAAGTTCTTTTCTTTCATGATCTAGCCATGATCCAGGTTTTAAGGTCCAAAAATCTATCCTCAACTTCATTCAAATGGTTTTGCCAGCTTTCAATGGAGTTTTTTATTCCCTGGGTATTTCTTTGAATTTGTTTCATGCATTCTATTTCTTTCCTAAATTGTTTATTCAAGGTTTCCATCATTTCCCCATGTTCTTTTTAAATTTATGTCTTCTCTAGCTATGCCAAGCAATTACTTTATTAAGGTTGTCATTTCTTTCTTTACATGAGAGATTGTTTCTAATCCGATTTCCTCTATAGACTCATGGATTTGTTTCTTTATTTCATTTGCTGTCTTTTCAGAAATTTCAGTTGTATGACTTCTAATATCCTCTATTTCAGTATCTCCTGCATCCTGATGGATTGGACGTTTGAGATTGTATTTTGCTTTTTCATTTTTACCTCTTTGGTTAATATTTTGGTCTTCTCAGTCTCACTAGTATCAACTGATAGTTGTTTGTGTCATAGGGTCCTATTGTGTGGTTGATATTTGTCCCATTGCTGGATCCCACAATGAAAGGGAGAGGCCAGCTACCTGAATTCCTTCTTCAGGGCCTTTTGGGAGAGTCTTCTATTCTCTCTAGGCTGACTAGCCTGTGAGTATTGATGTAAGTCAATCTTTAGCTCCTATTGTTACTGTGGTTTTAGGCTGTTCCAGGATGCCAGCTTTACCTGGTTATATTGTGTGCCTCAGCTGGGACCCTACGTGTCACTGGGGTCCCCTATGCCCCTAGGCCATTTCAAGTTCTTCCAGGTTTGGGGAGGCTTTATAAGAATTCTCCTCAACCTATCTGATGTTCTCTGTATGGAAGAAGGATTCACCCACACTCTTGCTGGGCTCGCCAAAGTCCTACAGCTGGTGGGGAGGGTTTGCTGTGGATCTTGTTAACCCACTGAGGTCCTCTATTTGAAGGAGAAACTCACCACACTGTTGGTCCTCTAAGGTCTGCTGTGTGGGTGAGGGGTTGCTGAGGCTTTCACCAGCCCTCCAGGGTTCTCTAGATGGTAGACAGGGTCGCTGATGGTCTGTGGGCTGCTGAGGTCTCTGGGGTAAAGAGGAGTGGTGACCAATGATCCCTCCATCTGGAGGTCTCCTGAGTGGAGCAGGAGTGGCAACCAATGATCTTGCCACCCCTAAGGTCTCTGGGGTGGAGGAGGAGGGGCTGTTGAGCATCCCACCAGCTGCAGAGGTCTCTGGGATGGAAAGGGAGAGGCTGCCAATGATTCCACCAGCTGCAGGGTCTTGGGGGAGGAGGGGGAGGGATTCAAAGATTGATATAAAGTGTATAAGAGGACCAACTTTTTAAAGAAATTTTTATTTTTTGACTTTAAAGAGAATAAAACCAAACCCAAACAAACATAATGAAGTTAATCAGAACAGCACAAAATAATTAAAGTGATATAGGACCTTAAAACAAGATAATAAGAAATCAATAATGGGTATCATAATGTCTCTAGTTTTATTCAAAATAGCTGTCCATACCATCAGACATAATAAAATCAAACAAAACAAAACAATAAATCCAATCAAAACAAGAATAAAAGCATTACAGGACTTTAAAACAAGATAATAGGAAATCAACAATGAGTGACATAATACATTCTGTTATCTTCAAAATAACTGCCCATACCGTCAGACACAGTAAAATCAAACAGAACAAGACAGAATAAAATCAAACCTAATAAAACTATTAAAACAATAGGAATTCAAAACAAGATATTAGGAAATTAACAATTGTTACCACCTTTCCTTTTTAGATGTTTGCTCCCCTATCACTTTCATAAAATGTATTGTGCTTTTTGGATCCCACTAACTCCTTCAGTTTTTTATGCTAAGAGATAACATGATGTTCACTCATATGAGGCCGAACCATTTCACCCATGAGCATGATCTCCAGTTACATCCATTTACCTACAAGAGCCTTGAGATTATCTTACTTTATAGCTGGGTAGCTTTCCACTGTATGAAAATACTGTATCTTTCTTATCTATTCTGAAGTTTATAGGCAAGCTACTCTTGTTTTTTTCTGGTATCCTGTCACTTGGAACACTGTTTTCTCTCTTTTTACTTTTGGTCTATGAATTTCCTTTTGAGTTAAGTGTGTTTTCTGTATACAGAATATTAATAGATCTTATTTCTTTTTTTCATTTTTTTTATTTAAAGAGAAAAAAAAAACAGGAAAAAGGTAGAAATATTACCGAATTTCAAGAAAAGAAGATAAATAGTAAGAAATCACTAGTTGATACATTACATATTGTTCTTTTAGAAATAATTATTCAAGTTACAGAATTAAAGCACACAAAGTGGACACTAAAGCAGTGAAAGTGCAAACAGATCTGTTCAAGAATCCAACAAGAACCTAGAAATATGGTCATCAATCCCACACATCTAAACATACATGCAGCTATATCTTTTATAGTGCTTCCTATTTCTTCTTTTTTTACAATAGCAATTATACATTTTAAAAATTTTATTTAAAGAGAAGGAAAAAAAACAGAAAAAAGGGTAGCAACAATACAGAATTCTAAAATAAAGAAAGAAAAAGGAGAATGAGAAAAAGCCCCGCTAAAAAAATCAGTAATTTATAAATTACATACTGTCATCCTGGATGTAGTTGTTCACATTACAAAGTTAAAGGGTACATAGTAAATATTCAAACAGTCAGACTACAAACAGTTCTGCTCAAAGATCCAACAATGATTCAGCAATATGGTCATCTATTTTACACACTCAAACATACATGCAGTTATATCCCTTAGAGCACTTTCTTTTCCTCTCTTTTTTACAATAGCAATTACACATTTTGGTTTTATTACTCTCGTAGTTCTTACTTACTTTTTACACTAGAGACACAATATGATATCTATAAATATGATTCTTATTTATTTCACTAATGAGGATCATCTCAAGTTGTCTCCATTTACCTATAAAGGCCTCAAGATCATCCTTTTTTATAGCTGAGTAATATTCCATTGTATAAAAATGCCACATCTTTTTCATCCATTCTGCAGTTGATGGGCATTTGGTTGTTTCCAGGATTTAGCTATCACAAATTGTGCATCTATGAACATGGGGGCACATATATCACTGTGATATGAACTTTTCAGTTCTTTGGTGAAAATACCCAGGAGGGGGATAGCTGGATTGAATGGAACTTCCAATCCTAGTCTTCTGAGAATTCTCCATATGAATTTCCATAATGGTCACACCAGTCTACATTCCCACCAACAGTGGAGCAGTGTTCCTTTTTCCCCCACAGCCTCGCCAACATTTGTTATCAGTTGATTTCTTGATGGCAGCTATTCTTACCGGAGTAAGGTGGAATCTCAATGCTGTTTTAATTTGCATTTCTCAAATGAGCAGTGATGGTGAACATTTCTTCATGTATTTATTTGCCATTTGTATATCTTTCTCTGGGAACTGTGTGTTCATCTCAGATGCCCATTTTTGGAGAGGGTCTTTGAATTTAGGGGGCTTGATGTTTTTCAATTCTTTATACATTCTGGACACAAGTCCTTTGTCTGAGGGGTTGCTGGTTAAAATTTTTTTCCACTGTGTGGGTTTTCTTTTCATTCTGTTGGTGATTTCCTTTGAAGTGCAGAAACTTTTCAATAATGTGAGATCCCATTTGTTGATTTTTTGAAGTGTTTCCCGTGCAGTTTGTGTTTTGTTCATGAATTCTCTGCCTACCCCATGTCTCCAAGACTTCTACCTACCTTGTCTTCCAGTAGATTTAGTGTTTCTGTTTTAATATTGAGGTCTTTGATCCATTTAGACTTTAGTTTTGTGCATGGTGATACGCATGGATCTAGTTTCAGTCTTTGGCATGTAGAGAGCCAATTTTTCCAACACCATTTATTAAAGAGACTATCCTTCTTCCAGTGGACATATTTAGTCCCTTTTTCAAATATCAGATGTCTGAGTGTCTTTGTAGTTGTGCTTACATCTTCTAATCTGTTCCATTGATCCTCAGGTCTATTTCTTTGCTAGTACCAAGCTGATTTTATCACTGTGGCTTTATAGTATTGTTTCAAGTCAGGAATTGAGATGCCTCCTGCCTTGCTTTTGTTGTCTAGAATTGCCTTTGCTATTCTAGGTTTCTTCTGTTTCCAAATGAATTTAGTAGTGTGTTCTCTAGATCTGTGAGGTATGTCAATGGTATTTTGATTGGGATTGCGTTACATCTGTATAACAGTTTTGGGAGTATAGCCATTTTCACAATGTTGGTTCTTCCTAACCAAGAGCAAGGAATATCCTTCCATTTTCTAATATCCCCTTCAATCTCCTTTCCAGCATAGTATAATTTTCAGCATATAGGTCTTTTACATTTTTAGTTAGGTTGATTCCTAAGTATTTCATTTTTTTAGATGTTATTGTAAAGGGTGATATTTTCATAATTTCTCTCTCATTGAGTTTTTTGTTTGTGTACAGGAATGCTATTGATTTTTGAGCATTGACTTTGTATCCAGCTACATTACTGAACTTGTTTATTACCTCTAGCAGTCTTTTAATGGAGATTTTTGGGTCTTCTATATAGAGTATCATGTGATCTGCAAATAGTGATAATTTAACTTCTTCCTGTCCTATCTTTACTCCTTTTATTTCTCTCTCTTGTCTGATTGCCCTGGCTAGTGTTTCCAGAACTATGTTGAAAAGGAGTGGTGAGAGTGGACATCTGCCGGAGTCCAGCTGTGGTAGGGCTAGGGTTTCCCAAAGGTGGACAGGGAGTCAGTGGTGAGAGACAGAAAACACTGCACACCAGTCTGTGAGTGAATCTGAATCCGCCTTTATTTTTTAGAAGCTGGAATATATATTTGCCAACCCTGGCAGCAACCCCCAGCCCCAAGCAGGAAACGCCCCAGGCCCAGGGCCAGGCAGGGACAATCCCAAACAATAGGTGTTAATTGACCTCAACTCCAAGCAGGAAGCACCCCAGGTTTAGGGCAATAGGTATCAATTAACATTTTAATCTTGACATTTAGTCAGCCAGGGAAATGCAACGATGCACCTGGATGCCCGCAGGAGGAAGAGATGTGTGAGATTATTATGCTGCTCCCTACATTGCTTTCCTTATCATTTATGGGAGCAGCAGTCCCTGCGAGGACAGCGCCTGTCTTAGGTCAAGGACTCTTCACATGTACCCAACCAGGCCTTACCCATCATGGGCCTGCAGGACAGCAATTGGTCCTGTGCCTGTCTTAGGCGGCTGGTGGCATAACATATGTGTCCTAGTTGCCCGTCTCTGGCTGTCTGTCCAGTGTCTCAGGGCAGTTGTCTCACAGGAATTTTGTAAATCCTCCTCCATGAGCTCTTTCACCCAAAGCTCCTGCATAAACTTCTCTCACATTATTCACAGAAGGCAAAACCCCACAATCAGTCCTCACAAAGGGGTTATCTAGAGGGCCTCCAGCAACCCCCCTGGAGTCTCCACCCTCGACTCCATATTGAGCATTACATAAAAACATACA